>JAXGGA010005255.1:0-79815 GCA_038373865.1 Uloborus plumipes | reverse complement strand
CTTCAGCCAAAAAAAACAAACAAAATTGTGGCTGATTCTTATGTCAAATGACCCCCTATTTCCAAATATGACCTCAGTTTCCCCCCTCCACCCCCTCTTTCCAGAGAGTCCCCCCCCCCGCCCAATTCAGAGTCATTTTACTAATTCGGAGGGGAAAAGTACATTACGTAACCCGTTAACAGAATTCTAAAAGCAACAGAGGTTCAAAGTTCAAAATCATGTACATGTGTACCAAAAAATATAAACTATGGCGGTGTACACCCCCCCCCCCCAAAAAAAAATCTTCTTTTCTTGTTTTTCTAAGAGACGTTTTAAACCTTTTTTTTTTTTTTTGAAAAAATCAGAGTATTGAATTTTCTTTCTTTTTTTTTTGGGGGGGGGGGGGAGGGGGTTATACCGCCCTAGTTTATAATTTTTGGTACACATGTACATGATTTTGAACTTTGAACCTCTGTTGCCTTTTAGAATTATGTTAACGGGTTACGTAATGTACTTTTCCCCTCCGAATTAGTAAAATGACTCTGAATTGGGGGGGGGGGACTCTCTGGAAAGAGGGGGTGGAGGGGGGAAACTGAGGTCATATTTGGAAATAGGGGTCATTTGACATAAGAATCAGCCACAATTTGTTTTTTTTTTTTGGCTGAAGACCTGCTTTAAAACTCGAGTGCAAAGTGCGATTTTTAAAGCATTATTTGATTTTTTTTTAAAATTTTACAGCGTGAAAATTTTTGTCTGAACCCAGGAGCCATAGGAGCGGATCCTATACTCTGGTTCTGCACCGAAAAAAAATGTTTTAAAGGTCTTTTTTAAAGAAACTAGAATAAAAAGATCGTTTTTGGTGATTGTTCAAATATTTTGGGGGGCCACGCCCCCCCAAGTTCCCCGATTTTTTTCTCGGTGCTCATGATTTAAACTTTGAGTCTCTCTTGACATCCAAAAAATTTATTGGTGAATATAAGGCTCCTTTCCCCTCCAAAAAAAAAAAAAAAATAATAGCCCTGAAACTAAGGAAAAATGAAAAAAAAAAGGGGGGCGTTTTAAAAAAAATTGGGACGTGATGGGGGAAAACGGGGGTCAAATTCAGATTCAGGGGGTCATTTTACATAAAAATCAGCCTTCAAAATACCAGAAGCATTTTCAAGGTTTTTTTTTCGTCGAACAGTGTTATTTTGATGCATCACAATTTGTACCAACGATAATAAACATGCATCCAAATATTTTTTTTAGAGTGATACATTTTTCATTACTTGGAAAGTAAGCATTTAACCTATTAATGCCTGAGGTTTTTTTTTTTTTTTTCAAAAGACATTTTGTAAAGTGAATGCAAATAGTGTTTAATGGACCAGGAAAAATAATTTTAAAAATATTATGAAAAAAATAATTAAAAAAATATTCCCTAAAAGGGAACGCTGGGCACCAGAGAATATATATTTTTTTACTATTTTTTTCTGCCTGCGATATAATATTTAAAAAATATTTTATAAGAAGAAATAAAGGCAACAATGAACATAAACTTGGAAGCTGGAAATAATTTTGAAACTTAGCTTTTCGTTCTTAAGATTTTGAACGACGTAATTCTTGCCAAAGATCATAATAAAACGGCTACAGAGCACACTTTACAATGGTTATGTGCTGCAATCATTTATTAATCAATTGAAACAGTACCAAAGTGATAGGGTGAGTTCTGGTAAGTGCGTACCCTTTTTTTCAAAGTTCATGTTCTCAAGTATGCTGCTCTGTTGAAAGATCTTGTACACTCGCAATTTTTTTTTTTAGTTTTCTTTCCAGATCGTTTACTAAGATTTTCAAGCATATAATATGTTAAATAAACCATAAGCATAGCTTTTGTGACCTGGTTTATGACACCTATTCTAAGGTACGCACTTTCCCTACCTAGCGGGGTAAGTGCGTCCACCTTAAATTATGTGAATATGAACAGGAAAAAACTTCTGGCACATATTAAATATGTTAGGTAGTTGCCTTGGGATAATTCCTAATACTAGAGATCAGCACTTGCTTGCATGGATGAAACGCAATCAGTGATATCCCACGTGTCTTGCGAACAACTGTGATTTGAAGATTGAGAGAGTTGTGTCTGTGATTCTTCCTCTGTCCTTTTAATAAGACCAAGTGAGCAAATGTAAGTTGTTTTTATTTAGTAATAATCACTTATAGTCTACATAGTTTATTTTGGTTTAATACATTAATCAGTCTGTGTTTAAGCCAGGGTTCGCAGCTACCCCTTCTTAAATGTAAGATGAGACATGTGCGTCCAATAGCGTTGTTGTAAGTGGATACTCCTGTGGTTCTCTTTAATTCTATTTGTATAGTAGATCCTTGGGTGACCTGAGTTAACAATTCGTTTTCTTTCTTCTTTTTTTTTGAATAAATACGGTTTTAAAATATTTTTACTTATTAGAATTAGCAGCAGTAAGAAAAAACACAAAATAAAGAGCAAAAAAAGAAAATAATTATCATGATATGATAATTGTACTTTTTTTTCTTGTACATTGAAATAGTTTTTCACAAGGTGTTCTTAATTTTCTTAAATATAATTTATTCATTACTCCACCTTCGTTTTTTGAATCAGTTGGTTCCTTATTTAGTGTTTCACTTAATTTCATTGCTTCATTTGTCATTCTGGTTTAAATTAAGTATAGCTTATGATCGCTATTTTCAACGAAAAATTTACTAACTGATATCTAAAAGCCAATATATTTCAGAGGTAATGAATAAAATTGAAATCTTATGCCGCATTCAATGTAAATATAAATACTTGATGGAAATGACGTCGGATTTATAATTGGCTTATAAAAGAGTTATAAGCAAAATTAAAGGTAAATTACGAGAGTCAGATTTTCCATGTAATGGTACACACTTGCCTCATCATAATGGTACGCACTTGCTCCGCATAATAGTACGCATATGCCTCATGATAGTGGTATGCACTTACCCCCACCTTACTTTAAAGAAAGGGAAAGTGCGTACCGTCATATAAATAAATTTTAGTTAGAGTATTTGATCAAAATACTCCAAGTATGTTATTAGTAGCTATTACTCAAAAAAAACAACTTGCATTTCTTGACTTCAATTGCTTGGTATGACTACAAGAGAAACTGAAACAAAACCTTCTCAATCTTTACTTTAAAGTTTTTTGAAGACATTTAAGTTATCTCTGATTGTGTTTCGTCTATTGAATACAGGCATGAATTCTACCTATTGAAATTATCATTAGACAGTTATCTAACATAGTCGATGTGTTGCAGAAGCCATTTCAGGGCTATGTTCATATAATTCCCAGTGGACGCACTTACCAGAACTCTATTTGGTTGAAATGTTCATTTTTGGAAAATTCAGACACACTTTTTGGACCGTCCCTGAAAAGGGAGACTAGGCATTAATGGGTTAAACTGAACATAAAGGAAATCACATCGCAACTATAAGCTACTAGCTGGGATTCCCGGCGTTACGTACACTACACAGAATTTTTAGCCGTGTCAAGTGCCGCGTGTTCAACGATTTGGTTTAAATAAAAAGAAAAAAACGTGTAAAACTTTCTATCAACGTATAGAAAAGGGCAGTTTTATGACTCAAAATTTAAATCGATTTATCTTTAGATTTTGTTTTTAATTTTCAAAAATTTAAGTATTATTGTTAACCGTTTTTAAAGCGGTGGTAAATATCTTACCACTACGCTAGAACTTAAAACGCACTAGAAATGCACAAAAGTTTTATGTACAACATGTAATGTTCCATTGAGAGCTGTTTCATGTTGTTCCATCAGACAAACTAACAGTATTTTTTGGTCATAAATGAGCTTAATTTTTCTAATTATAATGCAAAATGTGAACTTTGGAGAAAACGGTTTGTGCCCGTTAAAAGGTTAATAGGCTCAAACATTTCGGTTCGTGCCATTACGGAGGAAAACCGCCATGCCAGTCCGCATAGGAGTTGAAACCTGTAATTTCCTGCGCATCATAGGACCTTCGTATCGAATTTTTTCAAAAATCCAACGCAAACTGGATTTGTGTAAAGGACACACATACACACACACAGACACTGCAAAAAATGAACTGTTGTTTTTACAGTTTAATACTGGAGCCGAGTCCCAATTTAAATTTGTAAAATTCCCAGTAATAAACTAAAACTAGCAATTTTTCAGTATCTTACTATAAAGTTAGAAATTTTGCAGTTTATTACCGTAAAATTTAGCTGTATTATACTGTAAAAACAACAGTATAATACTGGCAGCAAAGGTTCTAGTTTAAAACTAAAATGTACGGTAAAAACTGTTTAATTAGCAATTTTTCAGTTTATTACTGTAAAATCGGCAATCGTGCAATTTAGTACTGTAAAAGTAGCAATTTTACAGTTTATTACTATAAAATAAGCAATTATTTACAGTTTAGTACTATCAAATAAGCTGTATTATACTGTAAAAACAACATCCATTTTTACAGTGTACATACGCAAACACATTTTACACATGCATATAAGTATTGCTTGTTAAATAATAACTGAGAAGGTGAAGTTCAAAAGAAGTTAAATATGAGAAAAAAAAAACTGGACTAAAGGTGAATTATTCTTTATCCACTAAATATCCAACGAGTAGAATAATGTGTACAGTAGTAGTAATAACTGCTTCAGTAGTCTGAGACGCAGATTTAAAATCAAAGATGATCTACAGGATAAACCGGCATATGGCCAACCGCATAATCAAAACCGGCACAGAGAAATGATGAAACATAAGATAATACAATGGCATACAAGCACGGTGGATTATATCCCTGAAAAGATGATACAAATCTTCCTTAGCGGAAACTTAAGATGTTTTCTATGAATACATATTTTCATGCACAAATATATCAATGCGAAAATTAGCTTTGAACATTTTGCTGCAGCGTTCATTTTCAGACTAAAAAAAATAAAAACAAATATTGTAAAGTACTTGCATGCATGCTGCGCGAAATATTTACAGTAAAATCTCATTCCATTGAAAATGTACTCTGCATACACTGTTAAAAATTTTCCTGAAATTTTACGGTAAAAGTTACTGGCATCCAAGTTGCCAGTAACTTTTACCGTAAAATGCTTTTTTGCTGTAAAATTTTATGGAAGAGAAAACGAGAATATAAAAGCGCGAGATGCGAACGACAACCCAGCACCCAATTTTTACACACAGCTTTATTATCCTCGATAACAGATGAGACACATCAAGTGAGTAGAAATAGGGTGTTATCTGCATCGCACAGTTAGTCACGTGGTGATTAATTGGCGCTGCAATCGCAAATTTTTATCGGTACTATTTACTGTAAAATTTTTCTGTACTATAAACGCGACATTTTACAGTAGTAACATTTTATTTTAACCCTTCACTGCACGGTGTGCCAGATCTGGCACAAACCAAATAAATCCTCATATATTCCTATGATTTTTAAATACAGTTAAACTGAGCTTTGTGCCCCTTCTGGAACATTGCTATAACAGTTTAGTGTGATGTTTATGCACTAGTTAGTTGCACTAGTCTAGGTATTACAGTTCTTGCTTTTTAAAGAAAGATTGTCTGCATTTCCGTTAGAAGTGTGCTTAGTCATTATTTCCTTTGTTCTAAAAATGTTTAAATACACTTAGTGGAAAGTTTGTTTATACCACTTATGGCACAAAACACATTGTAGATTATTACACGTATCGGTATACAAAGCATATGCTATGTGCTTTGTGCCATATATAGAACAAACAATTAAAACATCATTTTTGGTGCACATTTTTAAGATTAATTTTTTTCTTTATTTTTCCTGAACTCAGGGCTATTTAAAAGGTAACAAATGATTTTTTTCATTAAAATATAAAAAATCGTGCAGTGAAGGGTTAAAACTTCCTGAATTTTTAACAGTGTAGTTACAATATGTTTCATCGGAAATTATATTCATTGATACTATTTTATGTTCTCAAAGTACATTAAAAATAAATTATGTTACATTTCTTATTTCCGGAAAAGGGTGAAAACCAAAAACTGGTTATCAGTTAGATCCATAAAATAACCATTTCATTTTGAGCATTACAGTATTAGAGGAACAGATAATGCGTCCCAGAAGAATTATGTACGCTATTTCGAAGTAAGTACAATATTAAGGGGGATAAGGTTTAAAAGTGGTTTATTTTGGAAAACCGCCAAATGGAGTTTCAGTTTTCCTAGAAAATGCAGCGAGGATTCGTAGAATCAGTCGTAGCCAAATACCTACAAGTCTTCTATACTACTGAAACTGAACTGTATAGCGTAGATTTTAGAATATTGTAAAAAACTTTTTAAAAGCGTAAATATTAAACATGGAACACATAATTTTTTAATATTTAATACAGTGAACTCTCACTTATACGCCGGCCCAAGGGACCAATAGAAAAAAGCGCATAAGTGAGAGAGACGTATAAGTGAACAAGCCTATTTAAAGGACTAAAACGCAACATAGTTTCTAATGAGAGAATGAATAAGAATGTTCGTATAGAAAAGGGACACATATTACTACGGTTTGGCAATTACTGTAACGTAACTACAATGATAAAGAGGAAACAAACATTGTGGCAAACTTAACTAAAAACTGTCCCCTTTAAAACGATGCATAATGGATAATTGTCCCTCTCCGAACTTTAGTTCGTGAGGAAAAAATTCCTTCCGTGAGCATTAGAGACGAAAGATCAAAGAGGAAAGTGAAGAAAAATGCCTGCTTTTTAAAGAAAATAAATTAAATTTTTCACATTTTACTCAAAATTCTGCGCATAAGTGGAATTTTTTTTCTTTAGAGTGACGTATAAACGAATGATATTATCATTATTATGCTATGGAATGTGCTTGGACCATTTAAAATCGTCGTATAAGTGAAAAAGATACATAAATGAGGCGACGTATAAGTGAGAGTTCACTGTATGTATGAATTGTAGAAACTAACATAAGCATGTAGTTTTTAAACGATTAGAGACCACTCGTTCCCATTAACTTATGAAACACTTACTTCTTACTTCTATTTATTGCCATGAGTTTATTTTATTTTATTTTTCCAGCAGAAGCACTTGAACACAGTTCGTTGACTCGAGTGTGCGAACAGCACACTCAACACAGACTTATGAAGAGTATAAAAACAACAATAATAATAAATTAAATTACAAAAATGTAAAATGCAATAATAAAAGGTAAAATTCAAAAGGAAAACATGAAAGCAGATAAAATGTAAAAGACTCAATAAAAAACATCATAAACTTGTAAAAGGCAGGAAAAGGATTAAAACCAGGGACGTTTCAAATTTTTCCAGGAGGAGGGGGGGGGGCAAAGGATCCAAACGCAATGCAATTTCATCGGAAAACATTAAAAACCACGCCCACTTGTATGTAAATGCATTGATTTCTCAAAGCCTGGGGGGGGGGCAATTGACCCCCCCTGCCCCCCCCCCAAATGACGGGCCTGATTAAAACTCTAAAACCAGAAAATTTAAACCTGTAAAAGCAATTTAAAAGTCAGTCAGGGTCAACCATACTGCAGTTCAATTATTTTGTCTCTGGCCTTCCAATATCTCTCGTAAATGCATATGCCTGAGATTGCAATGCATTCTTTTAGATGGAAAGCATCCATAGCTGCGTCTTTCTTGCATAGCGGTCAATTTGGCGAGGAAAATATGTTAATCCTAAAAAAGCAGTCATGGCCGGTCTCGAGACGAGTTGCTGCTACAGCATGTCGTCTCGGGGCATCTGGTATTGCCACCATTGATTCTCTCCGGCTCTTATGCTTTATCAGGTTTGACTGACTGGTCTGAAAGTCTTCGTTTATTATTTCTTTTAACAGTCGCATTAAAGCAGGATAAGGGACTGGTTTTGTTGTAATTTGTAATATTCCAGTTAACTTATTTGCAAGAAAGTCAGCTGCTTTATTTCCGTATATTCCACAGTGAGCGGGAACCTACTGCAGAATAATTGTTTTACCACGATTTTGCAGCCTGCTTAAATTTGCAATGCAGGTTTTTATTCTTTGCGAATAAGCCGGCTTCAGAGTGGCCATGAGTTTATAGTTTCTGTGTAAATATTTTCAAAGAAATAAATTTTTAATTAAAAAACTGCACAGTATTTACTAGAGCACAGATTTTTGAAATATATACATATTTTATTATGAAAAGAAAAAAAAAAGTAATTTAGAAGAAATAAAGATGTTTAGGTGAAAATTTATAAGTTTGTAAATAGACCCCTCAGGGTATTAGATAGATGCTATTCCTAGCAGCATAATCTCATCGGCCGATGATCGGCCATTCATCGAAACCCGATGAAATTCTCATCGACCAATGATCGGATTCCGATGAGTTCTCATCGGGAATTGCTCCAATATGTCTCATCGGTCAAACAGAATCCGAGCAGCAAAATCCGATGAGTTTTGCTCGAAATACGATGAGAGTTGGAGCAATTTTTGAGCAGTGCAGTCCCTAACCGATGAATTAAAACAAAATTGTTTTGTTAAGATGTTTATGTTGAGTTTGTAATTGTATATGTTATTATATATGTTAATTGTATATTGTTTGTAAGATGTAACATGTTTAGTTTGTATAAATGTCCCTGGGGTCCTAAAACCGATAAACCGTCCAACGGTAGGTGCGGGGGTCCTCAGGGTGTCAAATGTCAAAAACCGATGAATTTAGGACTAATACTTAAAATTTTTAGGATCAGTTGAGTTTGAAAGAAAAAAGTGCTCCAAATATAGTTTTGCAATTTTTTACAATTTGGCATTCAATTCTATTTCCGTATATTTACTTGTATCGTAATGCGATATTGCAACGTTCTTTCTAAAGTGTGTCATTTCGGAAAACGTATTTTTTTTTTTTTTTTTTTAAGATAGGAAAGAAAACTTTCTTCTTCCTTTAAACTTTGGTAAGATTTCTGTTGGTTTCTGCGAGCAACAAAATTGTTCTTATTTTCTCTTTTGGCTTATTTTTGTGCATCTCCCCTTGGGGTTACATTCGAATGTCCCCAAGAGGGTGTTTTACCCCTTTTATGGGGTAAATCGGTGTTAATTTCAAAGCAGACAAAAGTGATATAAATTGGCGCGACCACTTGGCGATATATCGCCAAGTTTTTGGTTGCCAAGTGTTTGACACCGATTTGGCGACATGATGCCGAGTTGGTGACAAATTTGGCGAAAAAACTTATTTTTTTTAAATTTGGGTTCAATTTGCCGCTATGGGTGATATTTTGCGAAAAATCCACTGAACGATGTTAAAATCGGCAATATTTAGGAGGTTATTCATTGCAAAACATTTTTTTGCATTACTTCGTGGCAAACTAGGGATGTAAATGTTTAAATTATCTTGCTTACTCCAAGCACTATTTTAGCACTTAAGGCATCTACTAAGAAATTTACATGTAAAAGGAAGTAGTTTGGGATCCATACCAAATTTTTTATATCATTCTTTGAAGAAATTATAGTTGAATTGTAACTAAAATAGAGTATTTTTTCTGCTATATCAATTTTGTACAAATGAACTTTTAATTTTATACCACGGGCAAAGCCGTGTGGGTACCGCTAGTATTCTATAAAATCATATCGTTTCAGGGACACTCCATTTTCACTGATGCTGCACAATATACAATTGCGCGTTATTGATTCCGTTATAATTAAATTGCTCTCTAATTAAATTATACACGACAGCCACTTTACTAATAAATCTTCATTAAATTTCTTCTGTAATGTTTCTTAAGAAAAAATCTACTAACAATTTCAAAGTTTAATGATGCGATGTAACATAATTTAATTAAGCTAAGAGATTTTGAGAATACGTTTCTAGTTCTCATTTCTTGTTTCGAGTTCTAGAGGGAATATTATGCTTGTTCTTCATAACGTTTCTTTTGGATTTTTTTTCTCATTCATTTATTTGCTGCTTTATTTCTTTCGTACAAAAGGTTGCTTTGTAGCGGCTGTTCAAACGTTGTATCTCATTTGTAACAACTTCTCGTCTTAAGAACATCTGAATCAAACTACAAGAGGCAATAAACGTCATATTTTTTTCGAAAAGTTAGTGTAAATAGCTATTACTTTTTCCGTTGACAATAACATTATTCCTTAATAGAGTAAGGATTTCTAGTGTTAGTAAATAAACGTCTTTTTAACCGAAAATTCAAACGGTGTTTTCTGCTATTGCTTTTTTTTTTTTAATATTGATCCAGAATTAAAAAAAGAAGCCACATCCCAGGTTTTTTACAGAATTGTATGAAATTTGAGTAATACGACAAAATTATTAAACCTCTGTTTAGTTAATGGATAGTAAAATTTACTAGTAGCAGTTTAAGAAAACATAGACAAAGTATTCTTAAAGTGTTTTCAAGATTATAAGATTTTTTGCTCAAAACTGACGTAGTAGGACACATCATTTCTATTTTGATAGTACATTGTAAAGATAGTTATTAGGTTTTTACTAAAGTCACTTAAATTCGTACATTTCAATGTAAATGTTCTAGGCAGCATCTAAAAATTGTCTAGAGCTCTATATTTTGCCAAGAACTTGCAAAATCTCAATTTACTGAGCATCTGTTATCGTGATCTTTTTGTTGTTTCCATATGCCCTCAAAATAAACTGTTTGATGCATTGCTATCAAGTAAACGGCAACTCAAACACTGCATAGTACGCGGTTAGACCTGAAATACCACCAGGACAATTTTCAAGGTAACTATAGTACTCAAATCAAAAACACTGAGAGTAAATATAAACTGCGTTATTAATTTATAATTCTGCGTTATTAAATCATAATTCAAACAAGCATATCGTCGCTTTGGAAGAATAATGCTGCAACTCAAAAAAAATCGAAAAATGACATTTTTATATAATTTTGTTCAGAAAAAATTGCTCTTTATGATGAACAAGGTTACAACTCAAAAGTGTCAAAAATATCCGCCAGGGAGCAATTTTTGGAGAACACTGATGTAACTCAAACTACCTTCACTCTTTTTAAAATGACGTCATTAGTTAAAATGCCATTGAAGTCAATCATCCTACATTAGAAAAGAGATTAAAATGCAGTTTTTTAATACTAGTTTCATTAAAATAGTCGCAATAGTTTTGAGCACAAGCGCTTTAGAAGTTTCTGAAAAGTTAAAAATTGCTCTCCTGAAAAATGGGCTTTTTTGAGTTGCAGCGTTATTCATACAAAGCGACGATATGTTCTTTTATAAGCTCAATGGCACTACACTGATAATTCCCAGAACATGATGAGAACATGTGCAAAACCCTTTTATTCCAAAAAAGTGTTCCAGTTACCTGAATATCTGCTGAAATGTGATCCGAATATTCCCCGTTAAAACGAAATTTCACTAACATTGGCTCTGACTTGGTTTCGTAGAGGTACAGAATGTGCCCTGCTCAGGATATTCGTCAATTTTAAATTAGGAACAATTGGAGAACAGACAGGGAGCACATTTGGAAACATATTGAGAGCACATTTGAAAACATATTGAGAGCATATTTGAAAACATATTGAGAGCACATTTGAAAACATATTGAGAGCACATTTGAAAACATATTGAGAGCACATTTGAAAACATATTGAGAGCACATTTGAAAACATATTGAGAGCACATTTGGAAACATATTGAGAGCACATTTGAAAACATATTGAAATCACATTCGAAAACATATTGAGAGCACATTTGGAAACATATTGAGAGCACATTTGAAAACATATTGAAATCACATTTGAAAACATATTGAGAACACGTTTAAAAACATATTGAGAGCAATTTGAAAACATATTGAGAACACGTTTGAGATCGGGTGCACATTTGGGAACACTTGTGAAATCGGCCCTTTGTTACGTGAAAACATAACTTTAATTGCCTTCTTTAACTATCAGTTACTAGAATATCTCATTATGATGCTACTAGCAGTTTTGATACATTGAAATGCTTTCAGCTATCGTTGCCAATGACTAAAAGGATTCGGATCCTTTCTTGTTAAAGACCAATCATTGCCCATTGACGGATAGCTACCACGTGCGGTTTTTGCAAAATAAGCTGCAAAACTTATGTAAAAAATGAAATGGATTTAGAAAAAAAATAATTTTTTCCTAAATGTTCTTTAAAATGTTCTAAAAAAGGACATGGTATCAATCTTGAAAAATGTTCTTAAATGAGTTTTCAGAAGCGTTCTGAACTGACATCTAAATAATTGTTCTGTTTGCTCTCCATTAGAAAAAAAGTACACTGAATAGTACTCAAAATATGTTCCGAATGTATCCCAAATCAGAATATGTGTTAAAAATAAAGTAAGGTTGAATTATTTAAAAACGGATTGTGAGTGTGTTTCAGAAAAAAATAGAAACTCTTTTAAACCCACTTGTGAAATTATTGCTCTTTTTCGTACAAATATAATTTCAACAGCTTTCTTTAACTACCAGTAAATGTAATCCCACAAGTGATATTATCAGAAACCAGCGATGTCGGATAGTGTCACGAATGCTGCCCCCCCCCCCACCAAAAAAAAAGGAAAGACCGTCTCTGGGCGAAGACAGTCCACTGCATGAGAATAGTTGCCATCTGCTCTTTGAATGAACCACCAAAAACTTACAACAACTTACAACAATAACAACTTACTGTCAAATTTACTGTTAGAATGAAAAAAGTGTTCCATAAATGCTGTAAAAATCCAAAAAGTGTACTGCAAAGATATCCCAAATAAGGATTATGTACCAGTCGAAAAAAATGTTTCTGAATCCGTTCTTAATGAAAATTGTTTTGAAGGCTGTCTCAAAAAAGTGTTCGATAAATTGTTCTAAATAAGGGGAGAAGTGTTCGTCTTCCAAAAGGGTATAACACGTGTTTGAAATGTGTCTGAAAATTTTCAGTGTAGGAAATGAAGCAGATAAAAATAAGAAGACGGAAAAGCTATTTTAAAACAAAGTACAAAAGCGACTGTGAGAGCCAAATTTGAACCCTTTTTATTTATTAAAGCACCTTCATAATTTCAACATTCTTTCACGTAAAAGTGCTAAAAGCAACATATTTCAACTCTATCCAGCTCTCAATGTTACAGAGCTTGGATATTCGATTATTCGCAATACTAGGTGAAATGGATCTACTTCAATTCTCAGTGTTGATTCGAAAGTAACGCGTTTTTTGGAAATTTCTTGCGTTCCGAAAAGCATCGAAATCCATTAGGGTATTGAGGAGAGATGTCACGGAGTAAAATATTAAAGGCTAATTTTCATATTCCCTTACCTTTAATATTTTATGTGTTTGAAAGCCAAAACTGCATGTTTCCATAATGTGAAAGTAAAATAAAGTGATGGAAAAGTAGATTTTTTTTTTGCATAAAACGTGCGTCAGTAACTTGACAGCTATTGCTACGATGCACCTAACAAATACATCAGACATGTTAAAGCTTTGTTTAATTCCATGAACTTGATGAAAAACACGGACACTAACACTATCTCTTCTTGTAGTGCAACAATATTTTAAATGTTTCAATAAATGGATTTTGTTTTTCACCCCTCCGTCAGTATTTCTTAAGATACCTCTATTATATGTAGAGAAAAATACAACGTTAAGGAGACACAAATAAGCAGGGATACTGCAGACACTTGTTTCGGCGTTACGAGGAACTCCTTTTTTATTGCAAAAAAAAAAAAAAAAATAAGCTTATGGATGCACAGACATCCGACATATGCATTAGCTTTTGTCGGGTGTCTGTGCATCCATAAGCTCAATTTTATTTTTTGCATTGAAAAAGGAGTTCCTCGTAACGCCAAAACACGTGTCTGGAGTGTCCCTGCCTATTTGTGCCTTCTTAACGTTGTATTTTTCTCTACATCAATAGCACAAAAGTATTTGTAAACTTTACTTATATTATAGTCCAAGAATTATCGTCCAAATTCCAAAAAACCGAAAATTTAAGACGTTTGTCTCTAACTTTCCTTATTCTCTTCCAGGCAACGTGCGTGCTACCTGGCTGCCAGTAAAGGTTGTTTTTTTTTATTGTGCATCATATTGTTGCTGGTAAAGTAAGTGGTTTTAAAGTCATTTTAAGGCATTTCGACGTCAAAGCAATCAACAAAAAAAAAAAAATTAACCTGATCATTTCTGAGTTTCAAAAAAAATTATGACAGAATAATTAGTCTTCCCAATTATTAAATTTCTACTTTAAAAATTATACAAAATACAGACTTGTCAAAAAATTTTTAAAGTGTGGAAAAAACCAAAGTCTCTTCAAACTTTCTCGAAATAAGGGGGAAATGCAACGAGGCAGTAGCAAGCGAGCAAAAACTGAGTTCATCGGGAAGTGCGCATCCTAAACTTATTTCCCATTTTCCAAATGGAAGCGTCCGTGGCGCAAAAAATCACTAGTTTACCAACAAAATGTGCTGCACAGTTAAAAAAAATCACAACTTTTACTTGCATCCAGACAGCCGCTAAAGAGCACAAGGAAAGATATAATCAGGAGCCACACGTCTTCACCCATTAATGCCTAGCGTCCCTTTTTAGGGACGGTCCAAAAAAGGGTCTAAATTTCCCCGAAACGAACATTTCAACCAAATAATAGTGTTCAATGAGTACCTTAGTATTATTTAAATTCGTTATTAACAGATTGCAGCACATAACCATTGTAAAGTGTGTTCTGCAGCAGTTTTAATATGATCTTTATCAAAAATGACATCATTCACAATCTCGAGAAAAAAAGCTAAGTCTTTAAAGTTATTCCCAGCTTCCCAGTTTATGTTAATTGCTGATTTTATTTCTTCTTGTAAAATGCCTTTTTAAATACTATATCGTAGGCAGAAACAACTTTAAGTAAAACAAGTATATACCCTCTGGGGTTTATCGTAACTTTTAAGGGACGATTTTTCTTTCTTTAATAAAAAACTTATTTTTGACATGATATTTTTTTAATTATTTTTCCTGTCCATTGGACACTATTTGAATCCAGTATACAAAAAATCTTTGGAAAAAAAAATGTCAGGCATTAATGGGTTAAAATTATTTTTCGAAAACGGTGACTCTTAGACTATTATGAGTCAAAAAAAAAGAAAGAAAAAATTCTGGAAAGTGAGTGTTTCTGGAAATCAGTGAGAATTGAATCACAGTACATATAAGTAGATTTATGCATGTTGCAACTCCACCATTAGTTCAGAGATGGCGCTATAAGAGATCCAAACAATAACTTTAACTTCGACTTGGCTCTCGTTACTTTGCACTTGTGCGTAGTCCGTCTTCTATTGTCCTCTTGTATGTTGTATGTGTTGCTCTGTAATAAAACTTGAAAAAACTACAAATGTGTCCTCATTAAAACTTCCGACCCAGCTCATGTTCCTACATTTCTGGAACCCAACATGGGGATAGACTTGTGAAAGCTAATTTAGACTTGTATATCAGTATCAGGGCCGTAAATAAACATTAGTTTTGGGAAGGGTTTCATCAAACCAATTTTTCGTGAAATCTATAAAGTCAATGAAATTTGGTTTCATGTTCTATATTCTGTTGATTTTTGTTACAATATAAGTTAAAAGGTTATTAACATAAAAAATGTAAACGAAAAAAAAAGAGATTTATCTATTCAATGAAGAAAAAAAAATCTGGATGGATGAGTTTATTAATTTTCGGGCATTCGAAGGATCATTTTTGGACTTTACATCTCACGACATTAAAAGATGTGTTAAATATAGAGTTTGGTACTTGGATCATTTTCAAAATTGGGTGTCATTTGAAAATTTGAAGTGTGTAAAAAAAAATCTATGGATCAAGTATAATTCTGGAAAATAATTAATCAAACATACTTATATTACACTATTTTAATAATTTTCGTACAGTTTCTCTTTTATATTTTTCATGTCTGATTTGTCATGTCTGTTACTAATTATGATAACAGACATGACAAGTAACAGACATGACTGTTTAAGAAAAAAAAAATTGTGGGGCAAAAAATTCTACAAAATTATTAAAAATTCTACTTGATTTAGAGTACAATCCCACTAAACTAAATTATCTAGCTGAAATAATGAATTAAAAAAATTATTTTATGTAAGTAATTAAGGTAACAGACATGACATAATACAAATATACAAACAAATAAAAGACTTCTGCTTCCTTTAAAGAAAACTGAACATTCAAAATGACTGTTGCTATTTCTAGTTTCCATGTGCTTCAGTACTATAGAAGTGTTGTCATTCCAGAATTCAATGCACAAGGTTTAAAAATTGTAAAAATGTGTATGGTAACAGACATGACATTAATTTCTGGACAACTCTTTGATATTAGTTAAAAAATTAAAATTTTCACTTTTATTCAAATTAACTTTATTAAAATGTAATTTAAAGTATGAAGCATGATTGCAAAATATGGCAGAGTGGAAAATTTGACTACTAAATTCAAATTCTTGTTGTTCAACTTCAGTCTTTATGTTTTGGACAGCTGTATTTTTCGTTCCTCTTCAACTCATTCCTAAAAAAACCCATTTTCTTAACAAAAAATATTATTAAAAACTAGCTTAATACCCGGCGTTGCCCGGGTGCTTATTAATACAACATAGCATTCAGGGAAAATAAGTTTGAAAGAGTTCTAATTAGCATCAATCAGTCTCTTAGGTACAAACTTTGAAAAAAACTAAAATATTACAGAAAGTTAAACGTTTACAGAAAAATAGTCTTATCAAAAGGTGAAAATGAAAGATAAATGTTGTCTGTGCTTTGCCGCGTCCACTGGCATGAAATATATGCACATGGAAGTGAAAAAATTGCATCAATTTCACCCGCCAAATTTAAAATATTAACTTTTCTCTATTAACTGTTCCCACCTACAAAGTAAAAATTATTATAACTCAGAAATAAATCTGTCCCCCCCCCCCCCTCGTTCTGAAGGCTTATCTCCATTACAGACGCAACTGTCGTTGCATTGCAAATTTGAAATTCAAATCCGTGGCTCTTTTTATAAAGTCCACATGAATTATGATTGTTTTTTACTTATTTCAATGCTAAAAGGAAATAGGTGAGCCTTAAATTGAAAATTCATTACTTTAATCGTAATCATTGTTGGAAAATACTAATATTTAAAAATCTTAAATTTCATCAATTTGAATGCTAAAAGGCCTATCTCGATTACAATATAAATAGGCTAGATTCCAATAAAAGGGTCATTTTTGACAAAAAATTTAAATTTGAGCTTTTTAGATTTTTTAAAATTTCAAGACCCCGCCTATGAGAATTCTAGGGCATCAAGGAACCTCTGTGTCAAGTTTGATGAAAATCTGACGCAAACTGTGGATTTGTATAGAGAACAAGTATATATATATACATACACTCATTTTTATAGATATAGATTATAATGCCTGTATTGGAAATTGTCTGCTAATAAACATACCAAAACGTAAATTTATTTAAAGTTACTCAAAATTTTTTTAAAAAATATTTTTTTGACGGACAGCAAATGGCACCGAAAAATGAAAATGACCCACTTACCATTTGAAGAAGATTGATGTTTTTTTTTTTTTTGTGGTATTAAAAATTCGAAGGGAAAGGTGTATTGTTAAGAAATTATGTTTGCAGTAACTACATTAAAAATAAATACCGCAGAAAAACAATTCATTTTTACAATTATTCAATAATGATAATTTCATTTTCCAAATGCAGTTTTAACGTAAATAAGAAAATTAAAATAAAATAGCAATAATAATTTTTTCAGTGAGAAACTATAAAAATTTGTTTTGTAATAGTTTTGAAAAAAATCAGAGGGGCTTGAATCCTAAAAATCCAGCCATTTAATACGGCCCTCATCAGTATATATATAAGTAAAAGTTCTTCCTAAATTTTATATTTCATGTAATACAACAAGAATGCAGCGTAGACTTAGAGTGGGTTGTTTTGATCAGCTATTGCTCAGGAGTGCAATTGTGTATTGTGCAACGTCAGTGAAAATGGAATGTCCCCGAAAAAATATGATTTTATAAAATACACTCAAACCTGTCTATCTCGAATTTCGCGGGACAGAAGAAAAATTGAGATACGGAGGTTTCTAGACATAGAGGTTGTGATAAAAATCACAAAAATAAGCAATTGGAACAAAATCAAGTACTTAATAGCTTGTTTTTCATTGATATTGTTGAAAAATTTTTTGTACGACATGTTGTGAGTCGACGTTTTGCTAATTGTGATGACTATTTCTGTAGCAAGTTAATGCATACCTTTAAGTAAGAACATAGTTTTTGAGCAATTGTGTAGAAGATGACTTTTGTCTCCAAGTTATACTATTGATAAAGGTGGCTGGAGATGAAATTCAAAAATGAGAGTCGTCAAAATTCGAGATAGAGAGGTTTTTCGAGAAAAATCATTTGAGATAAACATGAGAAAAAACAATAAATTTATACTGTAAAAGCTGGGAAATTGAAACATTTCGACATAGAGAGGTTTTCGAGATAGGCAGGCTCGAGATAAACAGGTTGGACTGTATATCCAACTGTTAAAGTGTAATTTTTCATCACATCAAAAGAGCTATAAAGATTTAACATGAAAATAAAAGTTTTGAGAAAGAAGACGCCATTATTACTTGCTTACTTTAAAGAAACCGTGCAACAAAATAACAAGGGAAAAACACTAAAAACTTGCGTAGTTTTCTGCCTAAGTATTATTACGAGAACTATCTACTGCGTTACACTTGACTTTCGTTCCTTCTCCCAATATTGGTTTTGGTCATAAATCAAAGAGCTAATATTTAAAAAAGATTAATTACCCAGAGCAAACAAAACTGAATTTATTTAAGAAATTTAACACTTTGTGAAAAAATATTCTGTGTCAGAAACAGAATTATGCATTTTACTCTTTCTTTCAAATAAAATCTCTTAAGAACCTCATTAATACTTTTTATCTTGAAGCGCGATTAAACATTTTTGCGTTTTTATAGCATGAAAAATGTGTTTGATTTCGAATTTTCATAGTTTGAAGTAATACTTGTTCACGGATAAATGGCAAACAACTTAGAGATCAACAGATATCTAATGCTTAAAGGGCACTTTGTGGTTTGTTTTTTAATTGTAAAACTATGTTTCTCGCTAACAAGCCGAATAGTTTTTAAATGATTAAGTTATAAAAGAAAGTGCAGAGCTTTTGAAATATCAGTTTCTTTTTTAAACATGCTACTTACATAAGTTTATAGAATATTTTCTCTCTTAAGACTGCAAAAACGAATAAGTCTAATCAGGCAAGCTCTTATTGAAATTACCTCTAAGGTAAACAAGCAAAAACTGCAGAGTTTTGGAATTTTGCTTGGAAGACGGGATAAACGAGATACATTTATAAATATTTAAAAGGAAAAAAAATAATTTTCTTGAATAAGTACAGTTTTGGCTTAGCTTGTTGAGTGAAAATAAGTGGAAAATGTTTTTTTTTAGCTTTGCTTCTCAAAATTAATTTTAGAGTTAAAATTTGGTAAAGAAAATTTGGAAGCAAAATGCAAACAAGATGCAAAATAGATCCGCGTTCAAAATGCATAGACACGGAATTACATTGGAATAAAATTTATTTCTATATCAGTGCTCTACTCTCCTCACTCCCAGTAGTGAAAAATTGTATGTTTCCTATTTGACGGTTTGCAGAGTCGTTTTTGTTAAAATTAAGCTGCATTTGACAGAAATATTTTTATAGGACTTATTTCTCTCTACTTATGTCATTCTTTTGTTAGTAAAATTTTAAAGACAATTTAGCATGAAAAATATTTAGTTACATAAACTAATAACACATGATTACTAATCGCAGTTACTATCTATGTACTAGTTCAAATCTAACTTTTTTCAAATGCATAAATATTTTATAGCACTTACTCAACATAGGATCAATTTCTGCATTCAACTCAGTACCTCTTTTACTTTCAGAAAAAGTGTATTCAATTAGAGTTTCCCTTGCAGCACAATCTCATCGGCCGATGGTCGGCCATTCATCGAAACCCGATAAAATTCTCATCTGCCGATGATCGAATTCGATGAGTTCTCATCGAGAATTGCTCCAAAATGTCTCATCGGTCAAACAGATACCGAGCAGCAAAATCCGATGAGTTTTGCTCGAAATACGATGAGCTTTGGAGCAATTTACGAGCAGTGCAGTCTCGTGCCGATGAATTTAGGATCAATTTTGGATGCTCGGCTTATTTTCATCGGGAAAGTTGATAGGAAGAATATCGCTTTCCGATGAAAAGTAGCTCATCGAAAACCGTACTCGGATACTGATCGGAACGATGTCATCGTGCGTTACGGGATCAGTTTACGAGGAGTTCGATGTTCGACCGAGCAAAATCCGATGAGGTGATGTTACTTGGGTTCTTAATTATTATGTTCAGATTTTTTCTCCTTAGTACTCATAATTATAATCCACGATATTATAGCACTTTTCCAATTGTAATTTTTCTCTGAATTAAGTTAGGGCCCTGCTCCACATCAGTGTAAAACGCTACCGAAACCGCAGGCAGAATCCGAAAATCCGGGTACTTTCCATAGGAACACTATGTAATCCATTTTACGTTTCTGCTTTAGGGCCCTGCTCCACATTGACGTAAAGCAGAAAAATAAAGCAGAAACGTAAAATGGATTACATAGCGTTCCTATGGAAAGTACACGGATTTTCAGTTTCTGCCTTCGGTTTCGGTCGCGTTTTACGCCGATGTGGAGCAGGGCCCTTACGTTAATGTGGAGCAGGGCCGTTACTTTAAATTTTAGAAGTAAGTTTTTGAATCAGTTGGTGTTTTTGCAGATTATTAAAAATATTTATCAGTGTATTTTCTTTATCAAGCAAACTGTTTCTACGACGGGCTAAAAGGATTGGTAAGAATGAAAATTTATATTAGATAGGACATGTTTTTAAAAAGTACTTGAAACGTGTGCATTAGCTCGATTTCTGCATCAGTTTATAGTTAAAAATATTGAATGGTTGCTTGATAGATGAGTCTACACGTGCAAAAATTTAGGAAGAAGCAGTTCTTAACAGAAAGAAAGGAAAGAAGGAAGTAAAAATACAAAAAAGAGAGCGAAAAATAAAACTTGTAATTCTCCAGAATATGTCAGTTTAGAGCCAAAATATTTTTCAATTACAGAACTTAGTGGTTGTTCTTTTTAATTTTTTTTTTCACTTTTACATGAAATGTTACTTACTAAAGGTGACCATGAACAATGGCCCTACTAAAATCCAGTTATTTCACTGATACGTTAATAAATGGAAATACACAAATAACTATAATCACGGATGCGATAGAATAAGAAATTTAGTCATTGCTGCAATTAAATAAATTGTAAATACTTAATCAGCTTCCCAAAGTAGTAAATTGAGAATATATTGAAAATTTATTATGCCTAAATTTATTAAATAATAATTAAAATTTCACCATAAATAACAATAGAAAGTTTGACTCAATTTCACACAAAATCAAATAAATTTCTAATTATCTGCACCAAAAAATAGAGTGTTCATAGTATTTTTTCCCGCAAAAATTCTTAGCACGTACATACTTAAGCGCGAGTAAGTAATAAGTGTGCTAAAAATTAATAATAATCGTTATAGGTTAAACAAATATTCTGTTGTCGTTTATTCCAATGTGATATATGAATATACTAGCTGATGTGCCCGGCGTCACGGGTTTAAATGCAACATGCCAAATCCAAGAAAATAAATATATGATTTTCAACTCAGCCCAGTAGAATCATATTTCTTAAAGCTATTTTTTATGATAATGCTATAGATGAACTATGTGTGAAGAAGAACGTGAGATCCAACTTAAATGCGCTATTTATTTTATCCGTGTGATTTTCCAAAAAAATCGTTTTCTATTTTCTAATTGTTGCCAATATCAATTCTCTATTTAACTCGGTATCAATTATTGGCATAGATGAATGTAAAAATCCTAAAAAAGCAATAAATTTCATACTTACTCCAGAGAAGCCTTGGTTCAAAATTTTCATCATGATTACTATTAATAGTGTTGTTGCGAGGCAACCAAATTTTGCAACAATGGGTTGAAAGTTTAATCATTTAATGGGGAAATGACATGAAATTTACCATTTTCCATTATAACTTTTTTAAACTAAGCTTTTTAGAAATAAATTATAGCCTAACCTGCTCCCTGTTAATGTAGCTCCCTACGGTGAAAAAATGGTTAAAATCGGTCCAGTAGTTTTGAAGATTACCCCGGACATACATCCATGCAAAAGTAGTCATTTATGTATAAAGATTAGAAAAAAACGAACAGAAAGTTTGTTTTTTAATATGCATAAAAAGAAACATTGTAGTTCAAACTCCAATAAGAATCGCAACATAATTCCGATAAACAGCACGTATATTCAGTGGGATTTGTAAACATCACACAATCCCAAACTACGATAGCAGCTGTCAATATTGGCGGGATACTCTCTAAAACGCGGTAGATCCCTTGAGATCCCGTGCGGTTTTGAGTTTTATCATTGTTTGATAAATGACGAAACTGCTAATGAGAACTTGTATGTAAAGTGTTAAATTTATCGTTACTTTCAACAGCATCGGGTTTTTAAATGTGATTAAATGACCTTAGGGACACTTTTGAAATTGTTCTTTAGAGAATGCATGACAATATCACTCTTTATGATGATTAATTTTCTCTTTGACTTGCTCGAGATGCTAAACGTTTATATTGTATCACATAACTTGAGATTATTTGTAAAATACGAAGGTTCATTCTCACACTGTATGAAATGAATGTTGTTTTAACAGTCTATACAGTCTTGTTTATACAGCTAATTTTATAGTAATAAACTGTAAAAAAATGCTAATTTTACAGTAATATACTGTAAAAAATGCTAATTTTACAGTAATAAACTGCAAAAAAATGCTAATTTTATAGTAATAAACTGTAAAAAATGCTAATTTTACAGTAATAAGCTGCAAAAAATGCTAATTTTATAGTAATAAACTGTAAAAAATGCTAATTTTACAGTAATAAACTGCAAAAAAAATGCTAATTTTACAGTAATAAACTGTAAAAAATGCTAATTTTACAGTAATAAACTGTACAATTGCTAACTTTACATTACTAAACTAAAATTGCTAATTTTACAGTAAAAAACTGTAAAGTTGCTAATTTTACAGTTTATGACCGTGAATTTTACAGTTTTAAAGCGAAACCTCTGTTGTCAGGATTATACTGCTGTTTTTTCAGCAATATACTGCTAAACTTTACGACGACAATAAACTGTAAAATATCTTACTTTAACAGCAAAAAAATGTAACATTTCTTGTCTTACAGTTTATTACTGCCCATTTTACAGTTTTAAATAGGAACCTCGGCTGCCAGAATTATACTGTAAAACCAACAGTTCATTTTTCGCAGCACACAAAATAGAAAAATTCACGTATTTGCCAATAAAACGGAAACAGTCTTAATTCTTATGTATAGAAGCTCATTATAATTACTGGAAAGTCATTGTGGCTTGTCACTAGATTTATGATTTTCAAAGATCCTGTACAAATAGTTTTTTTTTTAAAGTTGAAACTGTGTTGTTGTTGTTGTTGTTTCTAATACCACTCGGGTATCCGTGCCCGAGTAGATGAAATCTGCTCAATTTAAGGCAGGATAGATACGGCTTCCGTTTTCACGAGCACCATTTAGGTGGAAGACCGATTTTAGCTCAACACACATGCCATAAGGACCCGTTCATAGGGTAGGCATCCATTCATAACACACTTTCATACACAGAAAGGACAATGACAGGAGAGAGAGAAAGTACGCCCATGCCCCAGCCGGGACTCGAACCCGGGGCCACCGCATCACGGAGTTTAAACTGCAATAGATGTTATTAAAAATGGTCTAAATCTCTAGATTTGGGTTGCTTCAAAGTGCACACCCCCATTCAACAAACTAATATTATCAGAGGCATCCCGAACTAAAATTTTTGGGAGGGGAAAAATTAACAATTTGCCGAATGAAGCTCCAATTTTACCGAATGATAAAATACAAGCATGCACACCTGTCGTACATGCATAACATTTGGTGCGAAAAAACATTTTGGAAAACAACTGATTTTCTTTAAAAATTGTTTTTTCAATTAAAAAGACCAAATAATATTGCAATATTATCTTCAAATTGCCGAATCTCCCGCAAAATTCGCCGAATTAAGAAATTTTGAGAGGTCAAAGTGACCTTCCGTGCCCTCCCATCGGGGCGCTCCTGTATACTATGCCAAAATTGAGAAAATGGTCAAAGTATTCACAGCTTTTAACGCGTCACAGGTTAACACAAAGTAACAAAAATGAAAAAAAAAAAAAAAAAAACACACAAATAAAAAATATTAATAACAGATAATCAAAGCTAAAAAACATGTTAATAATGTTCATTGAAATGAGTAAATTGCAATGCAGTAATAATTTTAAAACGCAGTAAACCGTTAAAACATGAATACGTTTATCAAAACATAGGGGAAGACCGCCTACATTGGACCGCTGCTTAAATTGGACCTCGGGCTTAAAATCTAGTACAGAGATCTGTGCCACACTTTAACAGTAAAAACATAAGGTTTTAGGAATAAAATAAATGTGTATGAAGTTTCACCAGTCTTCGAACTGTTTAGCGTGAGTTACGGTTTGATTTGTGCTGAAAACGTGCGAAATCTTATTTTTCGGACTTGTTTCTAGAAAGATAACTCAAAAACTTGTGAATTGCGGTAAAATGATGTTACAGTATTATAATCTGTGTTTAATAAGGGTTACATCGATATATTTACATGCGCGATTGTGATAGTTTTTGACAGAGCAATGAGCTGAAGAATAAAAAATGGCGTGTTTTCCTTTATTGGACCGAAAAAATTTTCCTATATTGGACCGGTGGTCCAATTTAAGAATATGATTTTAAACAAGATTATTTTAGTAATAGATTATTTTTTATTAATCATAACATAAAATAAGTGACTCGTTTTATTTAATAGCGTAGTTAAAATTATTTTAAGCATCCTTTAACACCTATTCACGATATTCATTTAAACTTTTTTATCAAGCAGAAGCTTAAAACTTCTTAAAATGTATGTTTTTTTCTCTTCATCCATTAAGCTGCACTTTCAGGTTATTAAACATAGTTATTAACTTAAATAACATTTAATCTGGTTTACCGAGCGAAAAATTTGAAATATTTCGATATTTTGGAAACAATTTATATGCTACTAAAATGTTCAATGTAGATGAAGCCGGTCTTTTCACTGTCAAAAAGTCCCAAAATATATTGACGTATAGAGGTTAACCTCAGGTTGCATCAGTAATGAGTGGTGAACGTGGTAGAAACACACTGGTTATTTGCTGCATGAGTGCAACAGAATTGCAAGCTCCCCATGCTTATTTCAAAAGATTACGTTCCATGTATGAACTTATCGTAAAAGCTTCCCTGGTGAGCAATATGCTTGTTCAAAAAAAAAAAAAAAATGTTGGATCACAAACGAAAATTCACACAATTGGTACAACCTTTCATCAAAACTGTTAAGCCAAGCAATGTAAAAAGAATGTCCTTCTATTAATGGATAGTCACAGCACTTACATGAAGAACATTGATGCAATAAACCATAAACTTGCCTAACGAGAACGATGTAATAATGCTTTCTCTTTAAGCACATCATGCACGTAGATGTGGTCTTTATTCTGTCTGTCTACATATTTTAATCGAGCATGTGATACATGGATGCAAGAACATCTAATGAGATCCATTATATAATGTCGCATAAGAGAATTTTTTGGTAACTATTATGGGCAAACCGCAATTAAGGCCATATCAAATGCTCTGAGTTAATTCTAAAGAACAGGAGTTTGACCTGTTAAATGACATGTGTTTAATGACATTGACTTGGCTGCAGCAGAATTAGAGGCAAGTAATCCAGATAAAACTATTCAAAGTGAACAGGTTACATGTTTGGTGTAAGTTGTGCACCATGTACAAGAACTAGCTAGGACTTAAATTAGAACAAGTTCTAAAGAATCGGCGGATAGTTCTCATCAAAACGTGATTGCCAACTCTAACTATGATTTTGTAAAGCCTGCTCACATATCACCTTTGCCTAAACAAATAGAAGAAACAAAAAGGAAGGCTGCCTCAAAAATCATTCTAACGCCATATAAAAGAGGCATAGAGCAGAAAAAGTCACACAAGAAGAAGCAAGAAACTGCACAAAACAATTGTTATTGCAATATTTGTCATAGAGATGAAGTACAAAGCATGATTAAGTGTATGAAATGCCTTTGGCGAGTTTATCCACACTGCCTAAGTGAGGCCGAAGCAAAAGAAATTATATTGCAAAACCTGGAAAAAAACTGTATAGTTCAAATATAAATTATTCTATGATTTCCTGGTACGGTCCAATTTAGGAAGCGCATGGTTCAATTTAGGCGCATATATTCCTAAATTGGACTTTTGCAACTTTTTATAAAATAATTTTTTAAAAAATAATTTTCATATTTTTAGAAAATATAAGCTTGTAGGGCGGTTCCTGATTAAATTTAGCTTATGATGCCCCATTTTGCATTTCTGTTTTGCTTCACACTGAGCGGCACAAGCCTCTTCTTCTTAGGGGGTCCAATATAGGCGGTCTTCCCCTACTGCTTTTTATCAGAATACCTATAGGCGTTACTAAAAGCAAAACTACTAGACAAAGACTACTGAGGATTTCTAAAAATCACTTCTTCAAGAAAGCATTGGGAACCTGCTTAAGTGGAAGAAGTATAATAAAAAGCCTTCACGAAATTTCAATAAAAAAACATGTATTCCAAGAGACATAATAGGTTAAAAAAAACAACAAAATGGGATAAAATATCACATGACGAATGTAAAAACTCGATCAGACGCTTTTGAATAAATGAATATTCTAGGGAAAACACTGCAAAAACATATTTCAGATTGAAAAATAAAAATAGAAATCAGAGATGCGTGGGTTGTATAACGATTAAAATGAATAAAAAAAGTCTATGGTTGCAGATATAGTGAATAGGCATTACTGTTTTCCCAATTCTATGGCTATATTAAAACGAAAAGAAATAGTCATAGTTTTTGAAGGATTTTTTCCTTTTTTTTGAGGTCTTGGTCTTCGTGTATTTTTATAAGAGTATTATTTTTTTCCAGAATATTTTAGACTCTTACTTTTCTAATTGTAAAAAAATTTGATATTTTGCTGCACAACACTTTTTAAGTGACAATTACATTGAAAGCGAAATCAGAGACAAATTTTTGTGTAAAATTTTTCTGTCACTTTCACAAAATTTTCCCTAGTTTAACCCTCTGACTGCTTAATTAGATTAAGATTTCTTAACGAAGTCTTTAAGAATATGCATATTTTTTATGTATGAAAAACAATATAAAACTTAGGTACTAAATTTACACATATTACGTTAGAAACTATCCTTAATTTAATAAACCATGCAACAAGGTACCAGAAAAGTTCATGGGAAATAATTAGATGCAGGGCAACTAATGAGCAGATTTTCTGCCAGCACTGTATCCGACAAAAAACAGAAATTAAACGCTAAAATTTAGTTTAAAGTCCTGAAACTAACATAGAATGTTTCTGAAATATTCATAAACCTTCTTTTTATAAGTCTGTTACATTTTTAGAATCAATCAAAATCTTTCCGAGAAAACTTGGATGATTTAATAGTAATTTCCTGGCCCCCTACCAACTTTATCGGACGTATTCAGTAAATATAAACGGAATTTAGGAAAAGTTGCGAGCAAACAGCTTATTTTCTTACAATTAATGCAAAGCTACAATATCCATAGACTGCAATTTCACCCTTGTTAGGGACCCAACGATATGGGATAGCCGTAAAAGAACAAGAGGAAAATGTCCCTTAGAGATGCAAAGTAAATCTTCATACCATGCTAAATTTAATTTTTCATGGTACTGGCATATGAACTCTTGAGCAGAAGTTATTTTTCAGAAATTTTTAGAATTATTATAATTTAGTATTTTATTCAGTAATTATAAACGGAATTTAGGAAAAGTTGCGAGCAAACAGCTTATTTTCTTACAATTAATGCAAAGCTACAATATCCATAGACTGCAATTTCACCCTTGTTAGGGACCCAACGATATGGGATAGCCGTAAAAGAACAAGAGAAAAATGTCCCTTAGAGATGCAAAGTAAATCTTCATACCATGCTAAATTTCATGGTACTGGCATATGAACTCTTGAGCAGAAGTTATTTTTCAGAAATTTTTAGAATTATTATAATTTAGTATTTTATTCAGTAATTATAAACGGAATTTAGGAAAAGTTGCGAGCAAACAGCTTATTTTCTTACAAATTATGCAAAGCTACAATATCCATAGACTGCAATTTCACCCTTGTTAGGGACCCAACGATATGGGATAGCCGTAAAAGAACAAGAGGAAAATACCCCTTAGAGATGCAAAGTAAATCTTCATACCATGTTAAATTTAATTTTTCATGGTACTGGCATATGAACTCTTGAGCAGAAGTTATTTTTTCAGAAATTTTTAGAATTATTATGATTTAGTATTTTATACCTGACATTAAATTGATACGTCTAACTGTTACGAAAACACTTTTGAAACTAAATACAGCAATTAAGCTAACAAACACAATTAACCAGAGTACAAATACAGCATCTTTTAGGGGGATTTTTTTGAACTTAACCCATTTATGCCCAAGTTTTTTAATCATTTTTTTTTCAATTCTTATCTGCTTAAAACTCTTACTTGGAATGGTTTACGTACATTTTAGGCTTACAATAGTTCGCCGTTGCCATATTTATTAAGTTATTTAACGTCCAGTTTATGGGATATTTTGCAGATATGTGAGCAAAATACGACCTCACTTGACTTTACTTTTGCAAAGTAACATTACTGAAGGCATCTGTGATCAATTTCAAGCAAATCATTTTAAAATAGTTTAATTTTATGAAAAATCAGTTCGCAAAAAGAAACTTACTTTCTGTGGCTACCCATGCTGAATTGTTGCTTGACTGATTTATCTGAAAATATCTGTCGATAAATAAACGCTGATGTCCGAATAGTGGTTCTATCTGGTTTTCTCAAGGAAAAGGACTATTTAACTGGCGAAAAACAGCTTTAATAAGATGATATACCCATTACAGGTTTTTGTATGCAGTAACTAACAAGCGTCCCGTTTTTAGGCTACTGGACATAAATGGGTTAATTAAGGAATTGATGACGAACTAAAATCTACGCTTTGTCCAAAATTGTAAAAAAAAAAAATCATACACCAGTATCACGCTTCTCTATACGTTCGCTGAATTTTAATTCAACTGTTTGGACGGAAAAACTAGTTTTTAAACATATTTGTAATAAAGCTACGTTTAATGAAATTTGCTGCAAACCATCAATGTTATATAGAATTATTCAGTAAGAAATTTTCATTGAAATCACCTTCTTATAGTCCGTGGTTCAGCTCCGGAATTATTGCTAGAAATCAAGTTTCTTAGCAAAAATTTTGACACGAAAGAAAATACTACTTTTTTGTAAAATTATGCTTAGAAATTACGAGACAAAAAGTTCTGGAACTAACTGCTGCAATTAAGTTCGAAAATTGAAATTAAATGAGGAACTGTATCATCTTTGCGAAGAAATATGCTTCTTTTATCGTTGCATCGTCCAGCAACTCGGAACCAATCATAGACAAGGAAAATGTAAACATGTTGCTCCGCTATAATCTCGTCTACTCGATTTTCCACGTAAAAGCAATGGTTTTGCTGTGGTAAATATGGGTTTGGTGAGTTGTAAAATTCATTATAGACGGTAATTTAGAGGGCGAATTTCGTAAAATAACGGACGAAACATGGTCGACAATTGAATTTTACGCTGGACACTAGAATAAATTAAACTGCAGCTCCGGAAAATATATTACGGAACGGTTTCAGTATATTCTGTAGGTTGGCTACTTTTCGGCTTGGCGACATTTTTTTCGACGCCGAGCCGTGCTCACTCGTGGTTTTCTTGAGCGGCTGTAAAACTTCAGCTGGTTCTGGGAGCAACTGGTTCTCCGTGAGAATTTTGTAATATAATTATGGGAGTTACTTTTTCTGAAAGGTATTGGCACCAGGAGTACGAATTCGGATGTAACCAAGGGTGCCCATCCCCCCCCCCCAAGCTCAATGGCTTAAATTCCCCCCCAAAAATTTTCACAATCCCCTTATGCTTAAAAAAAAATTTTTTTACCCTTTTATTATTTTTTATTTTTTAAATCTTATTTATTTATTTTTTTTAATATTATTTATTTATTTTTTAAATATTATTTATTCATTTTTTTATATTATTTATTTTTTATCGTTATTTATATATTTATTAAAATTATAACTATTATATTTTTCATATATTATTACTTTTTTAAAAGCTCAAACTATGGGCAGAATAGAATCGCTTTTTTTTCCTTCCAGACATTCCAATCGCATACACATTACACACACACACAACAAATAAATAAATACATAAATAAAAATAATCAAATTAAGAACATAATTTAAATTGAAAAAATAAATTCATGAATAATTTTCATTTTAAAAAAACAGTAAGTAATTTAAATTAAAAAATAAATTTTTAATAATTTAAATAAACAAATAAATGAGTTAAAAAAAATCCCCCCCAAAAATGTTGATGGCGCAACTTGCGCCATAATCCCCCCCCCCCTGTGGGCACCCTGAGTGGGAGCGACAAAAAACAAAATTTTTCAAAGAAATGGGGTGGACGGGGGGCAGTTTAACCTCCTCTAAACGGTGGGTCAGGGCAAAGGGGCAAATTCAATACATATTGTAAAAAAGGTAAATACACACACAAATTTGCATTCACATTTTGTTTCCAAACTTAGGGGGGGGGACCCCCCACCCGATTGGCCAAATGAAGGAATTAATTACAAGGAGCCCCTATTCAATGAAAAAAAAAACATCCTTAGCCGGTAGACTTTACGTTCATAAACTCTCATCTTTTACATTGAAAAAAGAGCTCTTAATAGCTTAGAAACACGTGTCAACAATTTGAATTGAGACTTTTTTGCCTCAAATTTTTATAAGGTGGATTTAAGCATTTTAAGGTTTGAAAACCGGTTATAAATCAAGAAATAATGAAGATATGGGAATTTTAGCGAAGCCATTTGTTGTAACTTTAGTAGCCCCCTGCACTATTTTTGGGGGTGACAACATCCAAATTCGGACTACTGGTGCAAATACCTTTCAGAAAAACTAACTCTAATAATTGTATCACAAAAACCACAAGGAAATAAAAATTTGACCAGTTGCTCCTTCATTATGGAACAAAGTTTCGCAGAAAACTTTTTTCTATAGCTTCAATAAACCTAGGGTTGGTGCAATTTTTCTTTCTTTTTCTTTTGTGGATAACTCGTCTTGTATATCAGAAATATGGATCATTGATTTTCTAATCAGTTTGTAAGGCAGAAAATGTGAAAAACTGTGTTTATAAAGTACAACTAAATACTACCTTGTATTAAAAAAAGATGTTGAAAACAAAATTATTATTACAGTTTGAAAACACAACAATTTCTCAATAAATGTATGCTTAGTTTTATTCCTGTAAGGTTTTATGATAAGATTGTATAGAAAAGATTTTTATTCACACTGAATAGTGAAAACGGAAATATTAAAAGAAGTAAATTTCTGTTCATTGTAAATATTCTACAGGATAAATACATTTGTTACGGTTTCTCGATGAACACAAAATAGGATGCTTTATAGAAAATAGGATGTTAAGTCCTTGGGGGAACAATCAAGTCAATTCCTCTGCTCTATGGCAGCTGCTTGCTCTCAAATATTAGTTATCATTTCGGAAATTTATTCGAAGCAGGTTCTTTGATATTTTGAAAAAGTTTTGGCTTTAATTGTAATGTGCTTCGCCCCCGTTTATACTGAGTTCTACTCGGGGGTCTTTTTGCAGTAAATCGTTTGAGAAGCAAGTCTGAATACTAACCTGTGTGAACGAAATTAAATATGAAAATAATAAAATCTGTAGCACATACTCATTTTTCAAGACATTTAGAAGAACGTAAGAGGATCGTGTTTCTAGAAAATATCTTGAGTTGATTCAAATCGGTTTCAAATGCCGTGATTACTGTGATGTTCTGTGACGGAGTTGATACTTCTGCCTTCTGCGATGTAAGTTCCGCATCACAGTTCAACACATTTTTGAGAATATTTGGAAATTAATGTGATAAGAATAAATCTTGATCCATGAAGAACTCCAATGATGTTTGTTTAAAAACACGATAGCATTGCAAAAACAAAACGAAAAAACACAAACGACGCAGTGCACATAACTCAAGACATAACGGTGTAAGCATTTGTTGCCAAACGTTAGAAAACGAAGCAGTGATGCCAGATTATTATTAAATTTGACATTCTATTAGAACAAAAATTCGTTTTAGTAACAAAGTTTGAAGAATAAAACCAATATTCCTGCATATGACAAGCCAAAACAGTTACTACACAACGCTTTGCTCTTGCACTTAACAGAAGCTACATAAAATAAACACTGCGTATTACGATCTAATGTTTGTTTACGTTTTCGGCGCTTCCCATTGGCTCATCGGAAGAAAATTCGGTGCAATATCACCTACGCGTTTGTGAAATAGTTCGTTATTTAATGGCACTTTTTTGTACTTGAGAGCAGCGTTTTATTCCAGAACTTTTAATATTCTTCACATTAAACATTTTTTTCGTACACTTCCGTTGTTTTCTTGTGTGTCAAAATTATTTTTTCCAAACGAAACGATATGCCTTACTGTCCCACGGACTATTAAGGAAAAAGCATCAACGAAAATATTTGATTCCAAATATTCACGCAGTCCTCCATCGCGTTCTCTAGCTCCTCAAACCTCTTGCTTATTTTAAATATTTTAAGATTCAGGAATGAACTTCTTTCGTTATACTTCAGGGAGACGATGATATTTCTTTTTTTTTTTTAATCCATATTAAAATATATTTATGTGAAGTACAAAAAAAAACATCTTTTATAATGCTTTCAGTTCTTCTGTACAATACTTGATTGTATGTACATTGTGAATTTTCGTGCAAGGTGCATTTTCTACACTGTAAAAAATTTATGTTGTTTTAACAGTGTAATACAGCTAATTTTACAGTAATAAACTGTAAAATTACTCATTTTACAGTATAAACTAAAATTACCCAATTACAGTAATAAGCTTTAAAATTGCTAGTTTCCCAGTTTATTACTGTACATTTACAGTGTTAAACTGGAATATCTGCTGCTAGTAATATATTGTTTTTACAGTATAAAGCATGTAATTTTACGGTAAAATTGCTAATTTTAGAGTAATAAACTAAAATTGATAGTTTTCCGGTAATAAACTGTAAAATGGTTATTTTTACAGTTTATGACTGTGCTTTTACAGTTTTAAACTGGAACCTCAGTTACCAGTATTGTACCGTAAAAACAACATAAAAAAAATATTACAGTGTATAGTAGTTTTATTCAGTAAGAACTTATCATTAAAATCCCCTTCCTAAAGAAAAAAAGAACCAACAAAAACATTCGATTCAAAATATTCACGCAGTTCTCCATCGCGTTCTCTAGCCCCTCAAACCTCTTGCTTATTTTAAATATTTTAAGATTCAGGAATGAACTTCTTTCGTTATACTTCAGGGAGACGTCATTTTGATTTGAACCCGTTCAGACCGGGAGAATATTTTATATTTACTAGAATTCCTCAAATACTTTTTAGTCTTTTGGCAGCACATTCAAGCACGGATGGTTGAAAGAAATTCTGTGAGAAATTTGTTATGCATTTCTTCGGGAAACACACCATATAGTGCTACGGAATATCTTTGTCAATATTTTGTTCAATCTTCGAATTTATATGTTTATAAAATATGGCGTGGCTTCTTCTTCGGATTCCGGTTTAAATTGGGAAAACATTTCACAGTTCCACCGGCGATGATAAACAATTTTTCGCGGATCTAAAATTCCATAATTCAAACTGAGCTGAAAATTTTCTTTTTAGAAAGAAGGCGGAAGAAATGATGTTTCTTTTTTTTATATGGAAATTCATATTAAAATATATTTATGATTTTATAGAAAGTACACAAACATATCTCTTTTGTGTTGCATTTGTGTTCTTTGTGTTCTTTGTTGCATTTTGAATTTTTAGTGCGAAGTGCATTCATTAGTAGCGTAAAATTTAGAGAATTCGGGTCTTCGGTGTATTAGTTGACCAACAGAGGAAAAAAAAACTGTAGTTGGGGCTAACTTAACCTGACAGCATTGTGAAAGCTACGCATATCTTCAACGCTGAATTGCACTGCATATATATCTGTGGCTTGGTTCTAAAAGGGCCTAAGTCAAAAATGTTAGTTTCGAGAAAAAGGCGATGAAAGATATTTGAGATTTTTTAGAATGCTATAACTTTCTTATGTTAAGATTCCCATTATTATTTTTTGGTATTTGTTTATTGTTACCCAGGTAGCACAGAAAACGTTTGAACGTTTTATAAACGTTTTTAATCCATTGTCACAACGTTAATAACCATTTTACAGCCTTTAAAACAAAGTGTGCTACTTGGGTAGTGTAAAGAAACATTATTTTATCGTATGAAATTTTTTTTAATATTATGTAAGTTATATATTATACATACATAATATATATAATAATTTATATAATATATAATATACATAATAATTTATATAATAATTTATATAATATATAATATACATAATAATTTATATAATGTATAATACATATTATTATATATTATATAGACATTGGCCCTTTTAGAACCAAGCCACATATATATACATTTTTTTAATCCCAAATATTCGCATAAAAAGTTCAGACTACTCGTTTCTCTTCGAAAATTTAGTTCTTATGAACTTGTCGTTCAATGTATTGAAAACCTTGATGATGGATGCGAGTTTTCTCTTCTTTCTTTTTTTTTTTAATCTTTTTTTCTCTCACTGCTATCTTTTATAAAAAAAAAGTACTGAAAGCTTTCCGAAGAAGTGCAGATATCATTGCCTGTTAAATTATAGGTCTTTAACCATGATAAATGACATATAAATGCCTAAAATTCCAAAAGTTATCAACAGCCATGAAATCTTCTTGTAATACTTCTTAGAATGTGTTTTTCTAACGCAGCGATTGAAGAAGAGCTAACTCATCAAACATTTTGGTTCGAAAAGGGAAGGCGTGATAGCGCTTTTTGTTAAATATAAACCGTATTGGAAAAAAATGGCAGATAGCTTCTAATGTGGTGCTTGATTGGTGTTTAACTATAAGAATTGAAGGGGCAAGGTGATAAAGGTGATATGTGACATTTGAATTTCGCCGATTTATATACAGTGAACTCTTACTTATACGCCTGCCCTAGGGACCAACAGAAAAAGGCGCATAAGTGAGAGAGACGTGTAAGTGAGAGAGACGTGTAAGTGAGAGAGACGCATAAGTGAACAAGCCTATTTAAAGGACTAAAACTCAACATGGTGTAACGAGTCCGTAGCACCTTCAACTTTCTTCAAATGAGCATTCCAATATTGAGGAAGTAACTATACATTTATTTACAAGTATTTACACTAAATACAACATGAGCAGGAAACAATTGCTAAACATCCAGCAATTAGGTAGAATACAGTACACTGTTCTCTCAACAGTAACTCAGCACCTCGTATCTAACGTGAACAGTAATTAAGAAATTACAAAAGCAAAACAAACACCCGCCCAAGCGAATAAAAAACGAGTCACCAGATCAAATCTGAAAACAACTGACTGACTAAAAACTCCCGACAACATTCTAGTAAAATCTGGAGTATTCTGTTTATTCATAACTTGAAATAATCCATTGAGAAAGTTCTAGCAATAAAAAGAAAAAAAACCACTCCGAGGGAAAAATGTCTTCACGCTTATCAAAGGTAGGGCAAGTGTAAAAACTACAAAGTGTTACAGGGCCGGTATACAGATGATAAAAGTGATATCTTCAGATACTTTTGCAACATGACGACAGATAAAACCAGAACTAATGAAAATGATGCAAGGCAGGAAAAACAACAACTATTTACAAGATTTGTAACAATAGGTTCTAATGAGAGAGTGAATAAGAATGTTTCTATAGAAAAGGGACACGTTACTACAGTTTGGCAATTATTGTAACGTAACTATAATGATAAAGAGAAAACAAAAGTCTTAGCACACCTAATTACATACTGTTCCCTTTAAAAAGATGCACAATAGATAATTGTCCCTCTCCGAACTCTAGTTCATGCGGAGAAAATGCCTTCCGTGAGCAATAAAGGCGAAAGATTAAAGAGGAAAGTAAAGAAAAATGTTTTTTGTTTTTAAGAAAATAAATAATTTTTCATACATTTTAGGGAAATTTCGGCGCATAAGTGAAATATTTATCTCTAGAGCGACGCATAAACGAACGATACTATCATTATTTTGCTATAGAATATGCTGGGACCATTCAAAATCGTCGTATAAGTGAAAAAGGCGCATAAATGAGGCGGCGTATAAGTGGGAGTTCACTGTAAATTCAAATTAGTGTGTTCAAGTGTGTTAACTCACATACACGGTTGAAGGGGCAAGTGAATAAAGGTGATATGTGACAATGTTTTAAATTTCTAGAAAAAACTTTCGAAAACGAATTATTACCTTTTCCCCTTCATCCATGGTTTCAAGTAAGCTTTTTCAAAATTGTCACATATCACCTTTATTCACTTGCCCCTTCAATTAATAAAAGGAAAACTAGCTGCCAGGGCAGCTAGATTAGCTTCCTGCGGCATGTTGATGCATAACGTCCCCCTCTCTTTTACCTCATTCTGAAGTTGTATTATTTGATATAATTTAATGTTCAGTCGATTTCAAGACATACCACGCACGTGGCCTGGCGTTGCACGGGCACTTCGTGCCCTGAAAGTAGTGAGAAAAAAATTTAAAGAAACTACTCCCCGCCAAGGTGGCTCGCTTACAGGCGCTGCACGCCTTTACTTTTTTCCTATATAAAAAAATCATTCGAATTATTGAAATGTTTCGCGCCTTCAAGATGGTGAGGAAAGTTTCAGTAAGTTCAGCTCGCTCAAAGGAAAAAAGCAGACATAGATACTCAGTTTTTAATATAAGTAGATGGCTCTTCAACAAATAAATGTTTCAAAATATTACCAGTAGCTAGCGATAAAAATTCTACGTAAGTGGCCCGCTTATGAGTTCCGTGTTTGATTTAGTTAAGCCTTCATTCAAAATTATCATTATCGTTGTTATCACTGTTTCATAGCAACGACGGTTTGCAAGAATGGATTTCATATTTAATCATTTATTAGGCTTAATCGCTTTAAACTTGACTACTTATTAATTGATATCTTCGCTAATTAAAATATTATAAATATATAGATTGAAACTAATGAAGCTTGAAAAATGACCTATCTATCGGTACCTGGTTCGACTTTCAGTTCATTGGCGTTCAGGAGAAAGAAGCGTGACATAGAAAGATAGTTAGAAAGATACTCAGTTTTTAATATAAGTAGACTAGCTGCCAGGTCAGCTAGATTAGCTTCCTGCGGCATGTTGATGCATAACGCCTCCCCTCTCTAACTTTTACCTCATTCTGAAGTTATATTATTTGATATAATTTAATGTTCATTCGATTTCAAGACATACCACGCACGTGGCCCGGCGTTGCACGGGCACTTCGTGCCTTGAAAGTAGTGAGAAAAATTTCAAGAAAGTACTCCCCGCCAAGGCAGCTCGCTAATTGGCGCTTCACGCCTTTACTTTTTTCTTATATAAAAAATCATTCGAATTATTGAGATGCTTCGCGCTTTCAAGATGGTGAGGAGAGTTTCAGTAAGTTCAGCTTGCTCAAAGAAAAAAAGCAGACATAGACACTCAGTTTTTAATATAAGTAGATGGCTTTTCAACAAATGAATGTTTCAAAATATTACAAGTAGCTAGCGATAAAAATTCTACGTAAGTGTCCCGCTTATGAGTTTCGTGTTTGATTTAGTTAAGCCTTCATTCAAAATTCTTATTATCATTGTTATCACTGTTTCATAGCAACGACGGTTTGCAAGAATGGATTTCATATTTAATCATTTATTAGGCTTAATCGCTTTAAACTTGACTACTTATTAATTGATATCTTCGCTAATTAAAATCGTATAATTATATAGATTGAACCTAATGAAGCCTGAAAAATTACCCATCTATCGGTACCTAGTTCGACTTTCAGTTCATTGGCGTTCAGGAGAAAGAAGCGTGACATAGATAGAAAGAAAGATAGAAAGATACTCAGTTTTTAATATAAGTAGATGGCTTTTCAACAAATAAATGTTTCAAAATATTACCAGTACCCTAATAGCACAATGTGTCACGGATAAGTCACAGTGACGTCACTGCGAGTCACAAGCGTCACAGTCACACCGTGACTCAATTGTGACGACGCACAAAAGTCACATTGTGACTCGTTTGCGACATTTGCGTGTGACTTCACTACAACGTCGTTGTGACAGCTGAATAGTGACCGGTCACAATGTAATGTTGTGGAGACGTCACATTGTGACCTTAATGTGAATTTTCATTAAAATATTTTTTTACCGATTAAAGACCGAAATAATAATACCGAATTAATAATTTTACGTTAAAAAATCAGTCAAAAAAATTTTTTTAAGAGCCTCAATCACTTTCTAACAGACAGTAGTAACAAAAGCGACCAAGTGACAACCACTTGCGAATGTCAATCCGTGATGACGTCAAAATTGCAGTGACGGCCCTTACAACGTCAATGCAATTTTGGACAATTTGTGACTATTCCGTGACAATATGACAGTCACGAAAACCGTTGTCGTGTAATTGTGTATTTGATGCGACGTTTTGATAGTGATGCAATCAGTTTGTAACGGTTATGCTGCTTCTCATCATTGTCACTATCAAATTTCTTTACTTACTTGTGACCTTTAAATGACGTCGCTGTAAAGCCCTGTAGTGATTTACAGCAGATGCGAAAACGGGGTATGATTATGAATAGCACAGTGACAAAAATAAGACGCTTTTGTGACTCGGGTATGTCACAAGTAAAGTCCCAAAGAGGTGGCTGCAACTTACGAATGAAAATTCGCGGCGACATCACAAGTGCGATGTTGCAGTGACGACGCCTGGTAGCACAAAGGCAGTCGATGTCACTTAATGCTGGTTTTGCGCCTTATTTGTGACTTTTAAATGAAATTCTTCAAAGCATTATTGCGATTTAAAAAAGTCGCAACAAACGGGGATGTGACTACGAATTGCACAGTGACCAAAATAAGACGCTTTTGTGATACCTCACAAGCGAAGTCGCAAAGATGTGGCAGCAACTTACGAGTGTCAGCTCGCGGAGAAGTCACAAGGCGGAGAAGTCCTCAGGTGCCGTCACTGTGAAATCGCACTGTGACGCTGCCGCGACTTCACGCGTACGTCACTGACTGGTCGCATCGGTCGCTGTGACTGTGATGTGAGGTCGCTAAACCGTCACTGGGAGACCTAGGTTGCAATTGGGTCGTCAGGCGTTGTCACTGTAAAGTCGCATTGTGAAGTTGCCGTTGCTGCATTCGTAAGTAACTTGGTTGCGACTTCACTTGTGACGCATGCGAGGGTCACAAAAGCATTGCAGTAGCAACGCCTGAAGACGCAAGTGGGACTTTTCTCTGACGTCGTGGTAAAGTCGCATGGTGACTTAAAACTGTCACATCGACGTGGATGTGACTCACTTTGTGACCACAATGTGACCTTCAGCAGCTCTTTACTTTTTGAGTTTCCTCTTGTAACTCTCGTCTAGTATAGTGGTTAGAATTCTTGGCTTGCATCCAGACGACCCGGGTTCGATTCCAGGCGTGGGACAATGGGTTTCGCAGCGTAACGGTTGGCGGAAAGTATGTTGATTCAATCCAGGTTCTTATATCAGTGATTTCTGATGTCAGTAAAAGACTCTTTTATTTTTTCAAAATTAAAAAAAATATTTTATGACGGGTCGTCGGGCGCCGTCACTATGAAGTCGCATTGTGACGCCGCCGCAACTTCACGCACAGGTCACTGACTGGTCACATCGGTCGCTGTGACTGCGATGTGAGGTCGCCAAACCGTCACTAGGTGACCTCGGTTGCAATTGGGTCGTCATGCGCCGTCACTGTAAAGTCGCATTGTGACGTCACCGCGGTCGGACATTCGTAAGTTGCGGTGACGTGGTTGCGACTGCGCTTGTGACGCGCGTCACGGGTCACAAAAGCGTCACATTCTGGTTACTGTGCTATCAGGGTAGCTAGCGATAAAAATTCTAAATTCTACGTAAGTGGTCCGCTTATGAGTTTCGTGTTTGATTTAGTTAAGCCTTCATTCAAAATTCTCATTATCATTGTTATTACTGTTTCATAGCAACGACGGTTTGGCAACAATGGATTTCCTATTTAATCATTTATTAGGCTTAATCGCTTTAAATTTGACTACTTATTAATTAATATCTTTGCTATTTAAAATCGTATAATTATATAAATTGAAACTAATGAAGCCTGAAAAATTACCTATCTATCGGTACCTGGTTCGACTTTCAGTTCATTGGCGTTCAGGAGAAAGAAGCGTGACATAGAAAGATAGATACTCAGATTTTAATATAAGTAGATACTCCGTTATTTTAAAGTTGGACCAAGTTTGGCATTGAAGTGGAGTTCATCACAGTAAACATTTTCCGAAGAGTAATTGTTTAATTTAAAAAATCAGTTATTTGGTTAAATGATTTTAAAAAATCCTTGTCGGCTATTTTTACCGCGTAGCAACCAACAACTATAGCGACGTACTTTCAAACACTTGAAACAAGGCTGCATCCAAAGCTCTCTAGGAACCAAAACGTGTTACAAAAATGTCGGATAAAGTGGCCTGTCCTCTAAAAGAGCTCAATGAGTTTCAAGAAAAAGGACATGCGTTCAAGTCAAGAGGACTAAAACGAAAAAAAAAAAGTTCAAAATACGAAAAGGGAAAAATCATCCAAAACTACTATGTAATGTAAGAATATTTGTATATTGCTTTTAAACTTTTAATTGGGCATAAAATGCATTCAGTGAGAGTTGATTACAAATGCTTTGCGATGAAACATTAACAGGGGCGCGCACTAAAGTTTTTAGGAGGGGGAATATTATCAATTTGCCGAATGAAGTTCCAATTTTACCGAATGATAAAATATGAGCAAACACATCTCGTACATGCATAACATTTAGTGAGAAAAAACATTAGACATATTTTAAACAATATTTCTAAAAACTAAAAAGAACAAATAATCTCAATGCTGCAATATTGTCTTCAAATTGCCGAATAGTCAGCAAAATGTGCCGAATGAGAAATTTTTGGGAGGTCTCAGTGACCTCCCTTAACCTCCCATCGGGGCGCTCCTGAACATAAATACAAGCAAAATGTTATGAAAATAAAGCAAAAACAAGTGGAAAATTTTCCCGCGAATAAATGGGCTCCATTGCATCCTTGAAATTGCTTTTGCAGTTTTTGTGCTTTATTTATGTTGTTTTCTCATCGTGCTCATAATGTGGGTTTGTAACTATAAAATGAAACATTCACAAACATATAAGCTGACTGTATTATTTTTAAAGATTTTATGTAGCCTGTCATTTGGACCCATTTATGCGCTGGGCAGCCATTCATGCACGACGCAGTTGTATTTACAGTATAATACTGGCCGCCTAGGTTCTAGTTTAAAACTGCAAAAATGCAGTCATAAACTGTAAAACTAGCCGTTTTATAGTTTCTTACTGTAAAATTAGCGATTTTACAGTTTATTGCCATAAAATTTAGCTGTATTATACTGTAAAAACAACAGTATAGTACTAGCAGCAGAGATTCCAGTTTAAAACTGTAAAATGCACGGTATTAAACTGTTAAATTAGCTATTTTACAGTTTATTATGGTAAAATTGGCAATTTTTACTTATTATTGCTGTAAAATTAGCTGTATTATCCTGTAAAAACAACATTCAATTTTTACAGTGTGACATTGGTCGCAAGTTACTAGGTGCCAGAACAGTAAAAAAGTAATTACATGTGACATGTTTCGTGTTATTTTACTGGAAAGTATCTTAAGCAATGGACGAGTTTGGAGGATGAAGGTTTTACAATATTTTTGTTTGAAAATACACTCTGGACATTGGTAAACAATGGATACAGGCAAGTAACCAAACTCTTGTACATCAAAATGTAGCTGTCATTCGATCGTTTTCATGCGCTTACTTAACCCTACACTGTATGGCGTTGCCAATTGGATACATGGAATATTTTTCCTTATGACCATGTATAAGGCAACTCAGGCATAAAAAGCAAGTATGTATTAGGTATCTTTAAAACAAATATAACCATCTATCCTCAAAATTAATTTTTTTTTAAATGTGTTCCAATGTTTTCTTATTACACTAAAAAACATATACATGTCTTTCAAAGAACAAAAAATCATGCAGTGTAGAGTTAACGACAAAACCAGAAAACTGATTTTCAAAACTATTGCATATCCAAACTCTCTCTAAGTTTACATGAACTTATAGGCGATTCTCTGTAAACTCGTCATTTTTCACACGAAATCTGTCCGGGCATGCTTTTTTTAAATGCACGTATAATTATAAAACTATTGCTCAGAAAATGAATCTATTACTTTGGGTTGAAAGAGGACCGATTGAAGTTTGTGTTTTTCTGATAAGTCATGATAGGGGGTAAGTCCCCTGCCTAGTATAACTAGGCAGGGGACTGTGTCCGGTGACTGTGTTTTTACTCTTTGTAGCGTAATATCTGCAAAACTATTGGAACATATTTAGTTACGAGACTACCTATAAATTTAGGCACAAATCGTGGACATAATAACTAATATGTTTCATAAGTTAACTAATTGACATTAATAAAATCACTTTCCAGAGGACTGTTTTCGCAACGACCCAAATGCATACTTTCATCACAAAGGTGGCTGGTTCTCAAACTAACGAAGTATCGTTTCAACACTTTTCTCAGCAATTTCAGCAAATTCACACTGATTTTTTTTAAACTTCATGAAAAAAAACATTTGCAAGAGTACGATTTTTTCTATTGGAGCTTCGAATTTGAGGCAGGGACTGTTTGATAAATCTCCCGACAGAATTTACATGACAATTTTAAGTTTTAGAAATACGTAATTAGACCTTGTTTCATAAAAAAAATATAGTTGCATTATTCTATTTTTAGATATTAATTGCCAAATTTATGTAGTGTTAATAGGTTTTTTTTGAAATATTGCCTGTAAGTGTTAAACCATTGGATTGGGACTGCCAGATGTCTGTGTTTTTGGTGCTTAGATAATTCCTAGAAAAAAATAAATTAATTGTTATCGCTCCAAATAAAATTGGGCTACAAAGTATTAATGCTTTACTTGTATTAAGAGCGATAAGTACTTTATTACACTTTGTTATTTTTGAAATACTCTGTCCGGACAGCCAATTCCGAATTTACAGAGAATCGCCCTTATAATACATCAGCATGTAATATAGTTTAGACTTTAGCGTTAATAATAGTGTTAAATATATATATTTTATATTTTTGCAAAGAACGTGAATTTAATCGTTTATTCAGAGTTACATACATACATACCCACATGTGAAACTAATAAAAGCGAATTAAAAAGATGCAACAAATGCAACAATAAAACTTTAAACTACAAGCACATTAAATTTGGGTTTTGTTATAACGCCATCATCTCCCAAATTCTTCAATAGATTCATGATCGATCACTACGCATCATTTTTAAACTCTAAAGCTGCCACTGCTACATTATTCTTAATCATTAAATTAGAAGCTTCTGTGTTAATCTGAGGGCTTAAACATTTCAAAAAATCAGTAATCTTCTTCACAGATTGAGAGAGATTTGAAACCGTTATACTACCTGGAACAGCTCGACACTACAAACAGTCTCATTTTATGCGGCTAGTCGTAATTGCGATGATATGACGTAATTCTCATGGGCAGGATCCGCTGCTATTGCATATTCTCTGTTCGACATGCTTATTATCGTTTGTCTGGATTTATGTCAAATTAGGAGGCGGTTTCTCAACTTCAGTGTCGTACTGAAGTTGAGTGAATGAGAGAATTTCATCGAAGTTTTAATCGATGAAAGTTTTGAGTGTTGTATTTGCGCTTTACTTCGTTTCGGAATGAATGAGAGAATTTCATCGAAGTTTTAATTGATGAAAATTTTGAGCGTTGTATTTGCCCTTTACTTCGTTTCGGAATGAATGAGAGAATTTCATCGAAGTTTTAATCAATGAAAGTTTTGAGTGTTGTATTTTCGCTTTACTTCGTATCGGAATGAATAAGAGAATTTCATCCAAGTTTTAATTGATGAAAGTTTTGAGTGTTGTATTTGCTCTTTACTTTGTTTCGGAATGAATGAGAGAATTTCATCGAAGTTTTAATCAATGAAAGTTTTGAGTGTTGTATTTGCGCTTTACTTCGTTTCGGAATGAATGAGAGAATTTCATCGAAGTTTTAATCAATGAAAGTTTTGAGTGTTGTATTTGCGCTTTACTTCGTTTCGGAATGAATGAGAGAATTTCATCGAAGTTTTAATCAATGAAAGTTTTGAGTGTTGTATTTGCGCTTTACTTCGTTTCGGAATGAATGAGAGAATTTCATCGAAGTTTTAATCGATGAAAGTTTTGAGTGTTGTATTTGCGATTTACTTTGTTTCGGAATGAATGAGAGAATTTCATCGAAGTTTTAATCGATGAAAGTTTTACATACACTGCAAAAAATAAGTGTTGATTTTAAAGTATAATGCTGGCATTTGAGGTTCCAGTTTAAAACTGTAAAATTAACAATTTTACTGTTTATTACTTTAAAGCAGTAATTTTACAGTTTGTTACAACCATTTTACAGTTTATAACCACAAACTTAGCTATATTATATTAAAAAAACAATAGTATAATACTGGCAGCAGAGGTGTCAGTTTAAAACTGTAAGGTGCACAGTAATAAACTAATAATTGCAGTTTTACAGTTCTGTACCTCAGAACCAGACTAACGTAAGTCCATTTTCGTCATTTTTCGGTAGAGGGGAAAAACGATTGTCGAATACATTGTTTTTCCCCTCTACTGAAAAATAACGAAAATGGACTTACGTCAGTCTGGTTCTGAGGTACAGAGTTTATCACTGTAAAACTTGCAATTTTACAGTTTATCACTGTAAAATTAGCATTTTTTACAGTTTGTTACTATAAAATTAGCTGTATTATACTGTAAAAACAGCATCTATTTTTTACAGTGTATGAGTGAAATTGCGTTGTCACATTTTTACTTCATTTTAAGTAGCTGACGACTGTATTGGAACACGAACCGCGCTACTTATTGAGTTCATAGACTAGATTACTCTTATTGGCACATTATTTTTTATGATTTGGTATGCATTTCATTTCCATACAAAATTATATATTGTTTCTTGATGTTTATCTTCCTTGTTACACATACCTACCGTAGTGTGGCAATTAATTTAGAAATATTCTTTTTTTCGTCTTAAAGCACTAAAGCCTACGAATAAGCACTCAAAATCAACTTAGAGTTTAAATGGCAGTTAATATCAAACTATAGTGAACTCTCACTTGTGCGCCGGCCCAAGGGACCAACAGAAAAAGGCGCATAAGTGAGAGAGACGAATAAGTGAACAAACCTATTTAACCCACTGACGGCTCTGGACGTCTTATCACGTCCATTTAACATGTAATTCTGGAACTGCTGGACCGCCGGGGGGTTAAAGGACTAAAACGCAACATAGGCTCTAATGAGAGAATAAATAAGAATGTTTCTATATCCAAGGGACATATTACTAAGGTTTGTCAGTTACTGTAACGTAACTACAATGATTAAGAGAAAACAAAAATTGTAGCTTACCTAATCACAAACTGTTCCCTTTAAAACGATCCATCATAGGTAATTGTCCCTAGCCGAACTCTTGTTCATACGGAAAAAAAATGACTTCTGTGAGCAATAAAAGCGGCAGGTTTAAAAGGAAAGTGAAGAAAAATGATTATTTTTTATACAAAATAAATATTTTTTTTTTTTACATTTTACGGAAAATTCGGCGTATATGAGTGAAATATTTATTTTTAGAGCGACGCGTAAACGAATGATACTATCATTATTTTGCTATGGAATATGCTGGAACCATTTAAAATCGTCGTATAAGTGGAAAAAGCGCATAAATGAGGCGGTGTATAAGTGAGAGTTCTCTGTAGTAAATATTTGTACGCATCTGGCAGGGACGTCATTTCAAGTTTTCCAGGGGGGGGGGGGGCAAAGGGTTCAAACACAATGCAATTTCATCGGAAAACATTAAAAACCACGCCCATTTATATTTAAATACAATGATTTCTTAAAGTCAGGGGGGGGGGAATTGACCCCCCCCCTAAATGACGGGCCTGGCATCTGGTAAGTCACAGGCATGTAAATTCTCTCGCCAAGTAGTTAGATTTCGGCAGTGTTAGTTGCTCGCTTAATGCGGGAGAAATTAGCGTCATGGATATCAGCCCAGAAGCACGTGCTAAAGTAATTGCACTTAAAGAACACACTTCTAAGACGTTAATAGAAATAGGTAAAATATGTGGAGTGCGTACTGCAAGCGTCGGAAGCATATGGCAACATTTTCAGACTACAGGAAATTCTGGAACCTACCGTATTGGAAAATGAGGTAGAAAAAGGTTAACTTCGGCTCGCGACGAAAACATTTTACATCGAGTGAGTGTTGTCAACCTCGTTTAGCTAGTTTTGACCTGTCCAAGTCCATGGCGGCATCTGGCGTATATATTTCACTTTCAACAGTGTGATAGTGTTTAGAGCAGTATGCCACGGATGAAGCGGTCCCGGGTTCAAGTCCCGGCTTGGGCATGGGTGTGCTTTCTCTCTCCTGTCCTTGTGTGAATGTGTTGTTGTGAAAGGTTGCCTACCATATAAATGGGTATCTATGGCATGCGTGTACTGCGGAAGTCGGACTTCACACCAAATTAAGGTACAGTTGGAAAAGTGAAGCAGTGCACCCCAAATTGCCAGCCTGGCTGGCACACGACCAAAAAAAAAAAAAAAAAACGGTGTGATACAGCCTGCTAGAACGCTGGCGGAAAGCACGTCGACCTTATAAAAAGCATCTTCTCACGCCTCGTATGAAGAAAAAAAGGGTGGAATGGACACGAAAGTACAAAACATGAACTCAGAAGGACTGGGAAAAGGTTCTTTTTTCTGACGAAACACATTTTGTAGTGCAGGGATTAAGGTCTAAAATCGTGAAAAGAAGCAAAGGAAAACCACTCCGTCAGCATTGCATCAATCAACACCCAAGTTTTCGCCAAAAAAGATGTTTTGGGGTTGTTTCAGCGTTTCGGGTTTTGAATCTCTTGTTCTTGTAGAAGGAATGATGTATAGTGCCAGCTATGTAAACATTTTGACCCAAAATGTATTTCCAACCATGGCTAAACTGTGGCCGAAAGAAAATGGCGTTTTCCAATAAGACGGCTCGCCATGTCACACTTCAAAGACAATTGATATAATTCAACCGCGACGAGATGGTCGGTGTCAATAAAATGAGAAAACGAGTCCATTCCTTAAAATAGGTAGAATTTCTACCCATTTAAATTCCCCCATCAATTGTGAATCAAATTCCTCAATTTTCATCTGCGTATCACGCCTTCCTAAAAATGGACAATCCTGAAAAAAGGAGGAGTCATAGGCCATCTCTGCGAAGTTGAATTATAATTTATGCTGTAAAAACTAACTTACTATACTAGATTGGTTCAGAAACTAACCGGACCTTAATCCGATTGAAAATTAGTGGGCTATCGTTAAAAAATCTGGTATGGACCCCACACTACTTCCTTTTACGTGTCAATTTCTTAGTAGTTGCCTTAAGTGTTAAAAAAAGTGCTTGGAATGAGTAAGGTAACAGTCACGAGAAAACTCGTCATAATTTACTCGGGGGTGGTCGAAATTGATTTTTCGGCTGTTTGTATGTTGTTAGGTACATATGCACGTACTGACAGGTCGAAAAAACTACGCGACATTCATTCAGGGGTGAGCAAAGTCAAAATTTAGACCGAAATTTAAGTGAAATTTTTTTCGTGATCACAATACTTCCTTTACTACGTAAAAGGAAGTAAAAACGGTCGCACAAATATGACAGTACAACGATGGAAAAGCTAATTTTATCTGTTTTTGACATATGGTACAAAGACTCTCAAATCAAAACTATCTGTGCCAGTCTAGCACAATCCATGCCGAAACGTGTATGTGATGTTATTAAGCCCGAGGAGGTCTTATTAGTTATTAGTTTTAATTTATTCATGGGATATTAAATAAAACTGACTTTTTGGGAAGAAAATGCATTTCTCAATTAATTGCCACAGTACTGTATTTTTTGCATAAATAATATGCGAATACATACCATTTTTTTCTGTTTGTGTATACTCTCACAAAAAAAAAAATATTTTTTCTCCAAAGCTAATGGTTTCATTAAAATTGTAGAAAAGCAATACGTCTATTAAGCTCCCCACTGTAGTAATGATCAAAATATACCACACTTAATACCGAATGCAGTTTTAATTAGCTTAATGAATAAAAGAAAATCCATTCATGCCTGTGACATTAAAGCTGTTTAATCTGTCTCCTCTGAGATAATCACCTTTAGGAGAATAGGATAACAGCAATTTCACGAAAAGAAAACAACAAAACGCGAAGAGATCTGACAGCAACATTTTTCCTAAACTAATTTAATTACATTTATTATGAGGCATAAAGGAGTCCCGTCTCAGATTATTCTCGATAAGGATATTCTGCTCAACATTTTTATCAACCGCGTCTTGTTAACGCTTGATGCTTGTTGGGGTTTTGAAAAGCTGATACATTTTGGTGGTCGCTGTTTAGCGTGATGTTGAAACAGTTTTTCTTTAGCCACTAAATGATTGATAAGTATTCTTAGAAAGCAGGTTTATTATCGGTGTAATGTTTTATGTGTCAATGTTTTATATTTCATATGCTGCCATTTTCCTTACCTTTGTTTAAATGTGATTTAAGGTCGATAAAACTATTGCTTTGTTAAAAATGCATATAACTTATATTTTAATTACTTCATGGCAGATGACCAAGTGCCTATTTAAGGACTTGGTCATAAATAATTCCCTTTTAAGTTATACTTCGCAGCATTTAGTGAACGTATCAACGTTAGGGATCTTTAGTTGTATAATAAATATTAGAACTTATCAAAAGAATGCCAACATAATTCCAAGTAGCATCAACTCATCGGATTTTGCTTGGCCAAACATCGAACTCCTCGTAAACTGATCCCGTAACGCACGATGACATCATTCCACTCAGTATCCGAGCACGGTTTTCGATGAGCTACTTTTCATCGGAAAGCGATATCCTTTCGATCAAGTTTCCCGATAAAAATAACCCGAGCATCCAAAATTGTTCCTAAATTCATCGACACGGGACTGCACTGCTCGTAAATTTCTCCAAATCTCATCGTATTTCGAGCAAAACTCATCGGACTTTGCTGCTCGGATTCTGTTTGGCCGATGAGACATATTGGAGCAATTCTTCATAAGAACTCATCGAATCCGATTATCGGCTGATGAGAATTTCATCGGGTTTCGATGAATGGCCGATGAGATTATGCTGCTAGGAATAGCATTACCTAATACCAGCTATCTGAGCATTTTTTCTACACTTCCTCGCATATAGCCATAAATCAAGCCTGCCAGTACTATATTATTAGAGGAGAGGAGGGTATAATGTAATAGTCGGGAAATATGGATTACCGAGGTTTTTACTCCTTTCGGTGCTGCAAATTCATGGAAATAACAGGATCTTTTTACCAATAATAACCCTCAACAACAATAATAACCCTCACAGTTGATATAAAGTTTTAATAAATTAATTCTCCTACTTTGAATCAATATACACATTGACAATGTAGCAACGTTTTTTCATGTGATGATAGTTTTCTCCTTTGCACACTGTTTTTAATTAACCTCTAATGTTCACATAGAATAAAAGTCTTGAACTAAATTGCTACTAATTACTAAAATAAAAAAATTAAAAGTACTCCTAAATTGGAGTGCTCACCATAGACTCCCCCTATTTAATTTTTATGTCCAACTAACATAATTAATAACATGTTAATGTAATATTATTGAAAATAATATGAAAATTGGTTCTAAGAAATTTGATAAAGTATTGAAATTATTGTGTAAAAATTAGGAAAATGGAAAAAGAAAAATCTTCTCTCAGAAATAAATTATCTTCTATTTCTAAACTCGGAATTGCATAAGAGAGAAGAAAAAAAAAGATTGTAAAATTTGTAGTGTTAAAAACAATAATCCTTATCTTTAATTGGCTCAACCGATTGATCGGCCGATTATCAACAGCCGATTAATCGGTTAGCGGCCAATTTGCTTATCGGTGCATCCTACTGTTGAGTAAATTTCTTTATAGTTCCACATACCTTACTTTCATCTCTTTGTTTTAGTACATATCCATAATGAAACATAACCATCTAATTCGCGATTTTAGAATGCTTGAATTGTATTATTAAGTGGCTTAATAATTTTTGAACGACTCCTTACCAGGAAAGTACGCGATCATGGAATAATGAATTTTTTTTTTAATGAGTACCAATCGAAAGAGCATTGTAAAACATGTTTCTGGACGCATGCGTTTTTGCCCTCGCGCCCCCGTTATCGAAATATAAGGTCCTAAAGTCAGCTGAATTTTTTTGAAAAATCGCCAATTTTAGCGATTATAATTAAATCGGGAAGCTGCGGCGCGAATTCGCTATTAGCGTCTAACGAGAAACTTGATTCCCATTTTTGGTCATCTGCAAAGCTAGTGAAAGACGGCTGTTAAGCAAAAAGCTACTATAAAGCCTGTGTCGTGAGAAGTAGAGAGCTTTTTAAAGAGAAAAAACAAGTTTAAACAACATCAAAATTAAATTTTATCTTATTATTTGCGATAAAAGCACGTCCCTTGTTGAAGGGGCCCAGGAGGTGACAACGGAGAGTCCTTTTTTTTTTAAGTGTACGTGCTATTCTGTAGTATGAATGGGGGGGGGGGTGATATTAGGTTTTTTAATTGTAAAAAATGCAAAGATAAATTTTTTCTCGGGGTAGGGGGGGGGTCTTTTTTGAACTGGTCCAAATTTACTGAAAATTTGTACAAATAAAAAAATCAAATAGGAATGAGGTGTTTTCTCCGTGATATTTCGAAAAAAAATGTTTGATTGAATCGGACTTATTCCCTCAAAAGTTATGAGAGAGTATAGTTAAAAATATATCGAATGAAATATTATTAAAATCAAAAAGTCGAATTTGGGAGTGTGCTGTCCTCGCTGAGATGTTCCGATCAAAAAAAAAATCGAATCAGACTATGCACTCAAAAGCTATTGCGGGAGGGGGGGCAGAACTGACCAATAGATAGACTGACAGGGTGACAGGTACACAGTTTCCGCAGCTTAAAACCCAACTTTCCTATTTTAAATTTCTCTGTGTATTTAGTTATTTTTATTAAGTTGTGCTTTTTCGACTCAATTGTTTCGAACGGTTTTTTTTTTTCAATGCATCACTTCTTCTTTCATTATTTTATCACCAATTTCTACTTTTTCAGAAAAGTAAGCTAAAACTTGTATTGATTTACAATTTTGTTAGTTTTTTCCTACCCGTTGAACATAAAGCAGAACTAGTAAAAGTTATACTAATGTTGTTAAACAGTACGAAATTAACATGCAATATGTTTTACATTTACGTTACAGAGACTTTTCGCTACAGTGACCAATTATGTTTGAACAGCAGGGGTTTTTACAATGAATGTCGACTCATTAGTATATTTTAAGAATGAAAATAACTATTTCCCTCTACCCTTGATGTAATTTCCGACATGGATATAATTTTGCAGCTATTGACATTTACTATTCGTTTTCTTTTTAAAATTTCTATTTATTGTTTCTCGATTTCAATTTAAAAAAATAAATATTTTTGCTAAGAGTGAGCAGATAGTGAAACTTCTTGTATCGATTTTTTTTGAAATAAGAACTGATATCATAATCCATGACAATTTAATTTCTACCTCAAAGACTATTTATTTCATTTTTTGTACATGAGCTCATATTAGCTGCTCTTCATACTTATTTAGTTAATTACCCTGAATTATTCATTTAGAAACACGTGCAATATATTTTAACGTATAATAATTAACGCATATAACTTAGTTCAGTAAAAAAACTTAAAATAACTAAAATTTTAAAATGTATTGTTATCATGCGTAAAAAGATAAAACTTTAACTTATTTGCAATGTTTTCGCTCCTCTGGATAAAACACTCTCTTTCCACATCATAGTCTTGACCAGCATTCTTTATTTTAGCTCATACAAGTAAAGGGTTAACGTAAAACATCTTTTACTTTCTTTGCAAATGACCAAACATGGAAACGATGCGATGCCAAGCAAGCAGCGGAAGGGAGAATCGGGAGGCAGCTTCAATTTCTTGCCAAGTCTTCAAATTTGGCTACTTTTCGGCCGACTTTAAGACCCCTTAGTTCGAAAACCAGGGGACGAGGGCACTTGATCTTTGGGTCAAAAACATGTTTCAGTTTGCTCTTTCGAATGGTACCATTTTTAACTTTTTTCATTATTACTTAAGTCGAGTACTTTCCTGGTTAGAAGGGGTTCCGCTAGAAACTGGAAAACTCGGCAAGGGGTCCATGGATCAAAAAGTTTTAGAACCTCTAATGTAGGCATGTCTTTTATAGTGCATGCAAATAAATCTCTAATTGGGTCATTCTATAGAAATGTCAACCATAGCGGAAGAAAAAAAAATAACGAAGTAAAAAAAGTATCAATAAATAAATAAATAAATAAATACATAAAAATCATACAACATAAGAAGTTACGAAAAATTGAAAAGTATTGTAATTATAACTGAGATTAGCCACAATAAATAGTTTGTAGTGTGTTTACTGCTTGTTATTCGATGATTACGTTAGTCACGTTACGTTAGTCACACTCCATCTTGAGTAAAAGTGACACTTAAGACCAAAAAAAATTAAGATTAATTAAATGTGTTTTAAGTTTTTAAAAGCCAACTTTACACATTTTTCAAATACATCATTCAATTTTTAACACTTGCTTAACTTTGAGAAATTTTTGTCTCACAACATGAGCATTCATTTTCAGGGTTGCAAAAATGTTACGTTAATCACGTTGCTATTTTGGTTGAAAAAATATCTACTGCCAGTAATTTTATTTTAAATTCTTAGCAGCAATGATACATAGATACCATGTACATTGTAAATCCACCAGCATAATTAAAAAATAGTTTTTATCCTTTAAGTTACAAGTAAAAACAGTTACAAAATCAGATCTGAATGTTACGTTAGTCACCATGGAATGACCCAATTTACAGAGTTACTCTTACACTGCAAAAAAGGAACTTTTGTTTTTACAGTATAATATTGGCAGCCGAGGTTCCAATTAAAAACTGTAAAAGCAAAGTAATAAACTGTAAATATAGCAATTAGTTTCTTTACGTAAAGTTAGCAATTTTAATTTATCGCCGTAACTTGCCAAACTTTTAGAAGAAACAAAATATTCAAACCTCTTTGCATTTCTTCCCTCATAATAAACTTCAGTGGTGTAATATTCTACTTTAAAACGTACTTCGATTAAATTATATGAGATGTATGAATCGTGTGATGATTATCAGATCATAGGGGACAAGTATTTTCTAGTGTTAGATTGTGTAAAACTCTAAAAAGTGAAATAGAAGCAAAGATCAATTTAGCATAATCAGAAGAAATGAAAAATATTAGTTTTTCAGAAATTGGCATTTTTAGCTTGTATTAATAAACATTTTTGCAAACATTAGACATTTTGAAAACGGAATTTACAAGGTCAGAGGAGAAGTAACGAGTAAACGTAATTTTGAGAAATTACATGGTTATTTTTGAAATCTAGAAGTAAAGTAATATGCTCAACCCATTTGTGCCCAAGTTTTTTTTAACAATTTTTTCAATTTTTATCCGCTTAAAACTCTTATTTGAAATGGTTTACATACATTTCATGCTTAAAATAGTTCGCTGTTGCCATATTTATTAAGTTATTTAACGTCCTGTTTATGGGATATTTTGCAAATATGTGAGCAAAATACGACCTTACTTGACTTTACTTTTTCAAAGTAACATCACGGAAGGCATCTGTGATCAGTTTTAAGCAGATCACTTTAAAATAGTTTAATTTTATGAAAAATAAGTTCGGAAAAAAACCCTACTTTCTGTGGCTACTCATGCTGGATCGTTGTTTGACTGAGTTGCATGAAAATAGCTGTCAATAAATAAACTCTGATGTCCAAATAGTGGCTCTAACTGGTTTTCTCAAGAAGAAGGACTATTTAACCTGTGAAAAACAGCTTTAGAAGAATGATATACCCATTACAGGTTTTTGTATGCAGTAACTAACAAGCGTCCCGTTTTTAGGCTACTGGGCATAATTGGGTTAAAGACTGATTTACTACACTGTAAAAAAATAATGTTTTTTTACAGTATAATACAGCTAATTTTATAGTAATAAACTGTAAACATGCTAATTGTACAGTATAAGCCGTAAAATTTCTAATCTTACAGTAATAAACTGTAAAAGTGCTAATTTTACAGTTTAATACTGTACATTTTACAGTTTTAAACTGGAACCTCGGCTGCTAATATTATACTGTAAAAAAAACAGCTCTTTTTTTTTTCAGTGTACTTGTAAAAATGAATAGAAAGTCGAGTCAACAAATTATGATAAACATTATTTCAAATTTAACAAAATTGCTTAACATAATTCAGAAAAAATAAGTTGCCCGGAGTTGTAAAAATGTAAAGCAGTTCACAAAACAATGTATTTTAAAACAATGTATTTTTAATGTGTCCTAACGAGGTGTTTAAAGAGGTAATTTAATAATTATTAGTACTAAAATGATTTGCCCTCGACCTTTTGTCCTAAAAGTGCTTCAAAACCTGTTATTTCTTTCATTGTCTCCCCATATAAAACACCGGCAAATTTAAATGTTTAAGAGACTCTCGTCTTTTGGAGAAACAGTGAATGGGTCTTTAATTAAAATAATTTTCAAGCAATATTGTTTCTTCGTTATTTTTAAAAATCTTCTGCTGAAAACCCTTAGAACCTCTTTATGTGGATCTCTATTATCTAAAATTTCTGGAGGTCTTATTCCTTTGCTAAATTAAATTTTCTCTCAATGATTTAAGAAGACATATTACTCCACCCCTATTTTAATGAGCTAAAGTATTTATTGCTTGCTCTCATTGTTTAAAAGATGAATTTCTTTTATCCATGTAGACTGCATGAGTCGATTCCTAAAATCAATATTAATTTTTAAATATTCAAATATTTTGAAGCACATTTTGTAAATTATTAGCCTCCTCTCTTTCGGCATTGTTCCAATAAAAAAATCATTTATTTAAAATTTCCCAGCACATAAAAATCATTTTTTAAAAACAAAAGACCGCATTAATTTAAATTATCCATAATTAAGAATTTCAATGGTTTGTACTTACATAAAGATGTTAATTATTGTGCAAAAATCAGTCAATGGAGGGAGTATACAGTTTGAACATTTCACTATTATATTAGATTGTTTTAATTCAAAAAATGAGAAGAGCTTCATTTGCAAAATCAGTACTTTTAAATTGTTAAATGTTCCCATACTCATTAAAATGCATTTGAATTTTCTTTCAAGTTAGAAAACATAAACTTTTTTAACCTTATATTTGCATTTTTCCAAAACACTTTCAAAATTGTTTTTTTTTTAATACTGAATAAAACAGTCATACAATAAAACAGCACCATCTAATGCCAATGTTACTTTTTTTTAATACATGCATCTGTGGATGCATAGATTTCTAAAGATTATTTCGGAAATAGAACGAGAATTGACATCTAATGTTATGACCAGAAACATAAATATACGTTGCGAAAAATATAAGCTTATTTCACAGTTCCGAAATTTTTTCGGAACTTACTAGTCATATATTACTAGTCAAGTAGCACTTTTCTTATACTTTGAATACCAGAACTTTAAAAGAAACCATTCTCACTTTAGTCTTTTAAACTCAAATAGTCCTTATCGCTGATTTCTGAACTAATTTTGAGGTTAAACATTATTATTTTACTCAGATAGTTCATTTCAAAATGACCTATTGCAACTCAATGAAATATTTTAAAAGGTATGTCTCAAGTAAACTGATTTTCAAGAAAAACCTTTTCTTGTCAGTATAAGCGAAGATAGTTTCAAAAAAAAAAAAAAAAACTCGCCATCAAGGCGAATCGCCTTTACAGTGGCGAAGAAAGTTTCAGAAGACTTCTCGCCGCCAAGACGGATCGCCTTTAAAGTAGGTAGGAAAGTTTTAGCGAGGATAGTTTCAACAAACTACTCCCTGCTAAAAAAGCTTTCCTGCATCAAAAGGTCAATCGAATTATTTGCACATGCTTCCTCAGAATTAAAAACGATGTCAAGTAGCGCATACTTAACTCTCCCTAAATGAAAAATAAAATTCCCTACCACAAACAATTGTTTCCAAACCGCTTTCTTCCTGTAAAATTAATTGCAAAATTCTGAACGAAAAAGTTGGTTTAATATTTGGATCGCAGCCAAAAAAAGTCTTAGCTAAAAACATCAGTTAGAATTTTATTTGAAACACATTTTCAAAATAGCAACAGAGAAAAATAAGTCCTAACTATTGTTAGAACTTTATTGTAACACGTATCCAAAATGGCAACCGAAAGAAATATAAGTCTTGGAATTTTAAATAGTTCAATAATTTAATTAACGTTTTAATTTAAAACGGCAACGGAAATAAATAAAAGTCTTAGATTTTTAAATAGTTCAATAATTTTATTAACGTTTTATTTTAAAATGGTAACGGAAAGAAATAGACGTCTTGGAATTTTAAAAAGTGCAAAACATTTAATTAACGTTTTAATTAATATCTCAGCTAATTAACGTCGTAGAATTACGCGGTTGGTCTTATTGTCTTTCTAAGAAAATTTCGCATCGAAAATAACTATGTTTGATTCTCTACTTTCCGCGGTTTTTGAGGAGTTTAAGCTTCAGACGGACAGACAGACAGACGCGAGCATATTTTAATAGTAGTAACTAGCTGTGTGGCCCGGCGTTGCACGGGCTTTAATGTAGTGAAGGCAGTGTGAGAAAACTACTCGCCGCCATGGCGGCTCGCCTTTACAGTAGTGAGGAAAGTTTAAACAACCTACTCGCCGCCAAGGCGGCTCGCCTTTACAGTAGCGAGGAAAGTTTCAACAAACTACTCCCAGATAAAGCGGCTCGCTAATAAGCTTTCCTGCATCAAAAAGTCAATCGAATTATTTGCACATGCTTTCTCAGGAATAAAGACGATGTCTAGTAGTGCAAACTTAGCACTCTTCCTAAATAAAAAATAAAATTCCTTACAAAAACAATTATTTCCAAAACGCGTTCTTTCTGTTAAATTAATTGCAAAATTTTAAACGAAAAAGTTGTTTTAATATTTGGATCGTAGCCAAAAAAAAAAAAAAAAAGTCCCTGCTAAAAACAGCAGTTGCAATTTTATTTAAAAACACATTTTCGAAATGGTAACAGAGAAAAAAAAATATCAGTCATTAATTAGAATAAAAACAATTGTTAGAACTTTGTTGTAACACGTATTCAAAATGACAACGGAAAGAAATAACACTCTTTAATTTTAAAAAGTTCAATAATTTAATTAATTTAAGAGGCAACGGTAAGAAATAAATGTCTTGGAACTTTAAATAGTTCAATAATTTAATTAAAGTTTTAATTTAAAATGGCAACGGTAAGAAATAAAAGTCTTGGAATTTTAAATAGTTCAATAATTTAATTAACGCTTTAATTTAAAATGGCAACGAAAAGAAATAAATGTCTTGGAATTTTAAAAGTGCAAAGAATTTAATTAACGTTTTAATTAATATCTCAGCTAATTAACGTCGTACAATTACGCGGTTGGTCTTATTGTCTTCCTTAGAAAATTTCGAAGCGAATGGTTTCGGTGGAATAGAATGTTTGATTCTTTACGATCAGCGATTTTTGAGGAGTTTAAGCTTCAGACGGACAGACAGACGCGGACAGATTTTAATAGTATTAACTAGCTGCGTAGCCCGGCATTGCACGGGCTGTAAAGTAGTGAAGGCAGTTTGAGAAAACTACTCGCCGCCAAGGCGGCTCGCCTTTGAGGTAGTGAGGAAAGTTTAAATAACCTACTCGCCGCCAAGGCGGCTCGCCTTTAAAGTAATGAGGAAAGTTTAAACCGTTTACTCGCCGTCAAGGTGGCTCGCCTTTACAGTAGCGAGGAAAGTTTCAATAAACTATTCGCCGCCAAGGCGGCTCTCCTTTAAAGTACAAAGGAAAGTTCCAACAAATTACTCCCCGCTAAAGTGGCTCGCTAAAAAGTTTTCCTGCATCAAAGAATCAATCGAATTATATTGCACATGCTTCCTCAAAAAAAAAAAAAAAGACGACGTCAAGTAGCGCATACTTAGCACTCTCCCTAAATAACAAATAAAATTCCTTACCAAAAACAATTATTTCCAAACCGCTTTCTTCCTGTAAAATTAATTGCAAAATTCCAATCGAAAAAGTTCTTTTCATATTTGGATCGCAGCCAAAAAAAGTCCATTCTAAAAACAGCAATTGCAATTTTATTTAAAAACACATTTTCAAAATGGTATACCAGAGAAAAAATATAAGTCATTAATAATTAGAATAAAAACAATTTTTAGAACTTTGTTGTAACACGTACTCAAAATGACAATGGAAGGAAATAACACTCTTTAATTTTAAAGAGTTCAATAATTTAACTAACGTTTTAATTTAAAATGGCAACGGTAAGAAATAAATGTCTTGGAATTTTAAATAGTTCAATAATTTAATTAACGCTTTAATTTAAAATGGCTACGGAAAGAAATAAAAGTCTTGGAATTTTAAATAGTTCAATAATTTAATTAACGTTTTAATTCAAAATGGCAACGGTAAGAAATAAAAGTCTTGGAATTTTAAATAGTTCAACAATTAATTAACGTTTTAATTCAAAATGGCAACGGTAAGAAATAAGTCTTGGAATTTTAAATACTTCAATAATTTAATTAACGTTTTAATTCAAAATGGCAACGGTAAGAAATAAATGTCCTGGAATTTTAAATAGTTCAATAATTTAATTAACGCTTTAATTTAAAATGGCAACAGTAAGAAATAAAATTTTGGAATTTAAAATAGTGCAATAATTTAATTAACGCTTTAATTTAAAATGACAACTGAAAGAAATAAATGTCTTAGAATTTTAAAAGTGCAAAGAATTTAATTAACGTTTTAATTAATATCTCAGCTGTTTAACGTCGTACAATTACGCGGTTGGTCTTATTGTCTTCCTTAGAAAATTTCGAATCGAATGGTATTATGTTTGATTCTTTACGCTCAGCGGTTTTTGAGGAGTTCAAGCTTCAGACGGAATTTTAAATAGTTCAATAATTTAATTAACGCTTTAATTTAAAATGGCAACGGAAAGAAATAAATGTCTTGGAATTTTAAAAGTGCAAAGAATTTAATTAACGTTTTAATTAATATCTCAGCTAATTAACGTTGTACGATTACGCGGTTGGTCTTATTGTCTTCCTTAGAAAATTTCGAATCGAATGGTGTTATGTTTGATTCTCTACGCTCAGCGGTTTTTGAGGAGTTCAAGCTTCAGACGGACAGACAGACAGACAGACAGACAGACGCGGACAGATTTTAATAGTAGTAATTTTAAGAGAAAGATAATAAAAGAAACTAACAATACCAAATTTCGTTCTTTCTGAATTTAAAAAAAAAATATATTGATAAAAAGCAAAGACACACCTATCCTGATCAAGAAAAAAAATCGTTGGATATGATCTTAATATTGGAAAAGAATTATTTCTCAAAGAGAAATTATACCTAGCTGTAAATAGAACGAGGCACAGGGCAAAAAAATAAATAAATAAATAAAAATAAAAATAATAATAATAAAAAAAAACTTGTTGTATACAAAAGTAGCACAGAAGAGTCCGGATTATTCGAAGATGACTTCGAAGCAATTAGAAGAGGTGTAATACGCATTGTTAACAGTACCACCAACCAGCTTGAACTCAGAAAAGGTATTTTCAACTGCACATAATTTTGCGCTAAAATGAGTACCAGGCTTAGATTATTCAAGTTCTTGCCATTTATTGATACGTGTATTATATTAGTTTTTTCTTCATTTTACATTTTCTTCCAGTTATCTTCATTACTTTTAACACAAATTTGAAATGTGGGAATGTAGGCACAAAGCATTTTTTTTTTCCTTTTAAATCCTTTTTTCAAGAATTTTCCGATACCGGGTAGAATGGGATAATGCCAGTATTCCATTACGGCGTTTAAAAAATACCAAATACCAGTGCTGCATTTTGTACCTAAATTGAAAATACTAGTGGCTCCCTCAATAGTTATGAAATGATTAACCCATTAATGCCTAGCGTCCCTATTTAAGAACGGTCCAAAAAGGGTCTGGATTTCCCCAAAATGAACATTTCAATCAAATAATAGTGTTCAATCAGTACCTTGGTATTATTTCAATTCCTTATTAACAGATTGCAGCACATAACCATTGTAAAGTATATTCTGTAGCAGTTTTAATATGATCTTATCAAAAATGACATCGTTCACAATCTCAAGAAAAGAAGTTTCAAAGTTATTCCCAGCTTCCCAGTTTATGTTCATTGCTGATTTTATTTCTTCTAATAAAATGTCTTTTCAAATATTATATCATAGGCAGAAAAAAAATTTAGTAAAAAAAGTATGTACCTTCTGGGGTCTATCGTAACTTTTAAGGGAAGATTTTTCTTTCCTTAATAAAAAAAAATATTTTTACATAATATTTTTTTTATTATGTTTCCTGTTTAACCAGTACACAAAATATCTTTGTAAAAAAATGTCAGGTATTAATGAGTTAATATAATATTTATATTATGGTGAAGGAATAACCAGATATTTGTCGACCTCATCTATTATAGCATTGGTACAACATACATTATATTTAAAAATAATTAAATAAAACTAAATTGTTCGTGCCCGGAACCACACAACTCCATCATTTTGTGTCGGAAAACATCAACTGGTGTTTATTTTAACTGCTGCCAGATTTGCATGCGTCATTTTTTTAGAGTTTCACCTGTTGCCACAACGTAAAAGCATTGTAGCTATCAATTTTAAATTATAGGCGATCACTCTTAGTCTCTCAAATTTTCTTACACTCAATTATATGGTGTAATTGTATATATAAAGATTTTTTTATACACAAAATGTCACAGTGATAATGTCACTAACACATGCTCGTGTATTAAATACATCTGGAATTTATTTATTTATTTATTTTTTTTACAAACGGATTAAATTTGATTTGTGCAAAAACAACCATCTAAATCTAGAGCAGTTGCAGCAGTTTGTGTAACTTTGCCCCATATTTTTCTGTTTAAAACTGCTTCGCTGATGTTTATCTGTTTTAATCTGTAAACAAACTGAAATAAAGTCAATATTCTGGATTATTACACCTCCCATTACTCTCCCATTACTTCTTAAACAGACGTAAAAATTCCATCGAAGCTATGACTCATTAATGTGCATGCTGACATAGCATGGTATTAGAGGATAATAATACTTTTGAAACATAGAAGCATGTTCTAATTTTTGTCATTGTATCTTAAAATTTCCAAAATTTATGACAACGGACAGAATATCAAGCATTTAAGAAAGGTTTCAAGGACTTTAAAAATAGCCTCTTTTATGTCATTGCATCTTAAAATTTCCAAAATTTATGACATCGCATAGAATATAAAGCATTTAAGAAAGGTTTCAAGGACTTTAGAAATAGCCTAAAGCGTCAACTAATAGAGTTAGTGGCTCATACACTTAGTTGTGCACGGAGTCACCAACTTATTTCTTCTATCAAAGAATATGAAACTGATTTTACGCCTTACAATAAGACTGAAACACTGAGCTGTCTACATTTTTTTTCAACTATACATTTAACTATTGAAAGTGGTACATAATTATCTCAGGTGGTTCATAACTACACTGCAAAAAATGAATGTTGTTTTTACAGTATAATACAGCTAATTTTTCAGTAATTTTACAGTAATAAACCGTAAAACTGCTATTTTTACAGTAGTAAACTACAAATTTACTAGTTTTCAGTAATAAACTGTAAAATTGCTAGTTTCACAGTCTATTACTGTGCATTTTGCAGTTATAAATTGGAATATCTGCTGTCAGTATTACACTGCTGTTTTGACAATATAATACAGCTATGTTTACGGTAATAAACTGTAGCATTGTTAATTTTACAGTAATAAACTGTAAAACTGCTAATTTTACAGTAATAAACTGTAAAACAGCTAGTTTTACAGTTTATTGCAGCGTGTTTAGTTTTAACCCATTAATGCCTAGCGTCCTTTTTTAGGGACGGTCCCAAAAGGGGTCTCAATTTCCCCAAAATGAACATTTCAACCAAATAATAGTGTTCAATTAGTACCTTGGTATTGTTTCAATTCGTTATTAACAGATTGCAGCACATAACCACCGTAAAGTGTGTTCTGTAGCAGTTTTAATATGATCTTTATTAAAAATGACATCGTTCACAATCTCAAGAAAAAAGCTAAGTTTTCAAAGTTATCCCCAGCTTCCCAGTGGATGTTGATTGCCGATTTTATTTCTTCTTATAAAATGTCTTTTTAAATATTGTTTCATAGGCAGAAAAAAATTTTAGTGAAAAAAGTATGTACCCTCTGGGGTCTATAGTAATTTTTAAGGGACGCTTTTTCTTTCCTTAATAAAAGAATTATTTCTTACATAATATTTTTAAAATTATTTTTCCTCTCCATTAAACACTGTTTGTAACCTGTATACAAAATATCTTTGGAAAAAAAATGTCAGGCATTAATGGGTTAAACTGAAACCTTTGCTTTCAATACTATACTATAAAAACAACAACTTATATTTTGCAGTGTACCATGATTGGCTGTTAAATTTTCCCTTTTTTATTTATTTTTTGATAATTAGTTACATGTTAAGGAAAGTATTTATAGAAATACGTATTGAGGCACGTATCGAGGTTCAATCTCAAGAAAAACAAAATATGCATATAGTTCAAAACTGTTATAAAAAATATAACTTACCTTGAGTTAACGATAAGATGATATTGAAGATCAAAAATAATCTACTTCTTACACCGTCTCCCATTACTTCTTAAACAGACGTAAAAAATCCATCTAAGCTATGACTCATTTAGCATGGTATTAGAGGATAATAATAGTTTTGAAACATAGAAGCATGTTCTAATTTTTGTCAATGGTCCCATAACTTTTGTATGCAAAATAACGTTTTCAAAACTTATGTATTCAGTATTTTTCATTTCAACTCAATATGTCAACCATATATAACCTACACGTCTTTATGATAAGTTATCTGTTAGGAGTTATTCATTGAAATACTTTGTCTTCTTTAGGAGAATACTTTTCGCCAAGGAGTTAAGCGAACCAAATTTTAGAAATATTTCCGTCACATAACAAAACATTTTGTGCAGTCTTTAAAATTGAAATCTGAGACGCTTTACAAAATCACAACATTAATTTTCGACTTCTTTAAATCAAAGTTTAAAATCGTATTTAGTTATTCAATGGATTTTAAATTTAAAGAAATTTTTAAATGTATCCTACATGTCTAAAATTTATCTTAGACCTATCCTACCATAAGTTCTTTTTTTTTTAAATTTTACATCATTTTGGGCTTATAACAACGGCACACAATTAATGCTTTGTGAAATAAATTAGTAAAATTCCTTTGATGAAGAAGCATTATTATTACTTTTTTTTTTTCAAGTACAGACAGACCTTATAAAATATATATGCTTGTGTCGTTCAATGGTATAGTTAATTTCTTGTAACTCATATCTTCAATCAAAGAATGTTATTAAAACTAATTTAAAAAGCTTTTTAGAACTGGCCATTTGCAGTATGTATCAGTCATTATAAACTCTTTTACATTGGAACAGAATAACACAATTTCACTAAGCATCATAAGTACTTTTGTACAAACCCTCAAACAAACCACATTAGTTCTGAGCTATCACAGCATTCCTATTATGATAAGGAAGACTTATTTGGCATTTAGAGACTGAATGAAAAAATTGTAAAATGTGTTAACACTCTAACTATCAACAGTTTGAAACACGGACTTTGGAATACTTTGGTTTTATCGTGTCAAAATATATAGCTGATGTCCACAAGGTGTCGTCAAAAACGTTACAAATAGAACCACTCTTCCGAAATATAAAATCTCTTGAAGCACCTGCCTCAACTATTTAGATTGTTGACCTATTAATCATATATAAGTAGTCACCCTATTTTTTCTATAACGAACAACTAAAAAAACTGCTACAAAAATACTGCTCATTTTTTTTCTGCAGATGGTTGACATATCTCCAATGATTTCATTCTGTATTAGCTTCAGCATTCATGACAAAAATCCGAATTTGTAGTTCTCTAAGTTATCACAAAATGTGATGATGATATCGTTCTGTATTAACTTTAGCAATCTTGACAAAAATCAGCATTTATAGTGTTCTAAATTATCACAAAATGTGATGATGATTTCATTCTATATTAACTTAAGCAACCTTGACAAAAATTCGTATTTATAAGTTCTCTAAATTATCAAAAAATATGAGAAGTGCTAGACTTATGGTCGACAGCTCCAAACTTAAATGTAGAACACCAAAACCAGAACCATGAGCACCCTACGCCGTCACTACCTGATTCAAAGCAGGCGGGCGAAAAAGCAACAGGGTTTCCCGGAAGCGCAGCGCACACGATTTTCACGAGAGGCTAGAACATCACTGCCTCCCCGGATCACCACTCGCGCGGTTTCCCGGACATATTCCGGGCGCCTTCTGGTTTCTTTTCTCCGGCGCAGGCGCGCGCACGTTCGCAATTTTCTCTCGCACACCAAAAGGAAAAAAAAAAGGCCAGGTGCGCAATTTGGGGGGTGCGAATGCCATTTACGTTTGTGCGACCACATTTTGCAGTTGACGTCATTGATATTTTTGCAGGAGGTGGTGTGTAACAGAACGAGATTGTCAGGAAATCGAAGGCCTTTACTGGTCTAACCTCTGACCTATTCGGGAAATTTAACGCGCGTTTAAAAGACCGCTCTTAGGAGTAGTACTGCAAAATGACTTTGGGTTACTACACTGTAAAAAAAATGGATGCTGTTTTTACAGTATTATACAGCTTATTTTATAGTATCAAACTGTAAAAATTATTAATTTTGCAGTAATAAACTGTAAAATTGCTGCTTTACAGTAATGAACTGTAAAATTGCTAATTTTACAGTTTATTACTATGAATTTTACAGTTTTAAGCTGGAACCTCTGCGGCCAGTATTATATTGTTATTCTTACAGTATAGTACAGCTAATTTTATAGTAACAAACTAAAAATTATTAATTTTACAGTAATAAACTGTAAAATTGCTGCTTTACAGTAATGAACTGTAAAATTGCTAATTCTACAGTTTATTACTATGCACTTTACAGTTTTAAGATAGAACCTCTGCGGCCAGTATTATATTGTTATTCTTACAGTATAGTACAGCTAATTTTATAGTAACAAACTAAAAATTATTAATTTTACAGTAATAAACTGTAAAATTGCTGCTTTACAGTAATGAACTGTAAAATTGCTAATTCTACAGTTTATTACTATGCACTTTACAGTTTTAAGATAGAACCTCTGCTGCCAATATTATACTGTTATTTTTACAGTATAACAAAGCTAATTTTGTGGTAATAAACTTAAAATGATGCTTTACAGTAATACATTGTAAACTTTTTAATTTTACAATGTATTACTGTACACTTTACAGTTTTAAACTGGAACCTCTGCTGCCAGTTAATATACCGTAAAAACTCACACATCAAACGGAAAAAGCCAGGTGCGCAATGGGGGGCGGGGGTTGCGAATGCCATTGCTTTGTGCGTCCGCATTTTGCAGTTGACGTCATTGATATTTTTGCAGGAGGTGTGTAACAGAACGAGATTGTCAGGAAATCGAAGGCATTTTGCTGATCTAACCTCTGACATATTCGGAAAATTTAACGCGTGTTAAAAGACCACTCATCGGAGTAAAGCTGCAAATCGCCTTTGGGGTTACTATACTAGTTTTTTTATCAATTTGTTTATTGAAAGAACTCTACATCAAAATTATTTAACGCTTAAAGCACTTTCAGCAGAAGGTGCTTAAGCACTTCAGCTAAAGCTTAAAGCACTTCAAGAAGAGCCTCAAACAGATGTTTGTTTCATCTAATTATTTTTTGGAGGAAAAATAAGTAAATTATGTGTAAGAAAATTCGTGTTCTCTCCATCTCTCTCTCTGAGCGAGTGGAATACTTTCCGTTTCTTTTATATATATATATATATATATATATATATATATATATATATATATATATATATATATATATATATATATATATATATATATATATATATATATATTTTGCGGGGTATGACAGTATTTGATTTCAGACATGTAAGTAAAGTAAAGGTACCAAATATCCCCCATGGACTATAAACTTAGCATAGTCTACTCACCTGAAACTGAAGCCTGTTGTAAAAATTTGAGGACAGAAATCGTCTCATTTTTACCTCTCGTCGGATTTATTACAGCTGACTCAATTTCGGACTATTGAGAAGAGTAGGCTTGATCCTAGATTCTACTTTCCTCTTCTTTCTCTTCTTTTCAAACATTATATGAACCTTTCCTTTTCTTGTTTATTTATAAAAATGTACTTTAGTTTTTTTTTTTTTTTTCAACATTTTTGACATTAAGAAAGCAACACAGTAGAACCTGTTTATCTCGAACCTGCTCAGCTCGAAAACCTCTCTATGTCAAAATTTTTCAATTTCCGTGCTTTTAAAGAATAAATTTAATGCTATTCTCAAGTTTATCTCGAATGATATTTCCCGAAAACCTCTTTTTCTCGAACTTTCACGACTCTCATTTTTGAATTTCATCTCCAGCCACCATTATCAAAGGTAAAACTTGGAGACAAAAATCATCTTTTGCCCAATCATTCAAATACTTTGTTCGTAAGTAAAGGTATGCAATAACTTGCTACCGATACAGTCATCACAATTAGTAAACGTGGACTCACAACCTGTCGTACAGTAAAATATTCAACAATATCAATGAAACAAGAAGTTCTGTCAAGAACTAAACAAGCCTACTTTCCCGTACATCCACATCGGCATTTTAGCATCTGATCATTATTCTCTTGATTATCTGAGACTGAAAATTATGTCAAACATACCTTTTTAGCACTTAAATCTGATGCCTAAAAGCAAAATATACCCCTCTCATCAGATGAAATAGACACGTAAAAAGGAAATAAACGAATAAATAAAGTTTTGTCGCATCTTTTAAGGAATGTAACTGTTACAGTTCTTCTGTAGAAAAAATCCTCAATCGTTTTCAAAAAAAAAAAAATAATAATAAGTAAATAAATAAATAAAAGTAAAAAGAGCATCAAAACTTATTTTATCAAAGAAAGAAAAAAAAAGAAAAAAAAACTCGTCCGTTAATAAAATGTCTCGAATTTCACTTTTAATCCGTTGCCAGTTGTTAAATATAAATGAAGAATAAAATGCGCTCGTGAAGGAAGAATTTTTGTTACAAACAAAAAATCGTCTGCCCAAAAAAAAAAAAAAAATAATAATAAATAAAATAAAACAAATGAATAAATAAACAAAAAATCGTCCACACAGTCAGTCATTTTTTTTCTGAGCCTGCATTTCCGCCATGTTTGCGGAGTCGGAATCAGAGTCCTCACAGAAGATTATTCAGAAAAGTACTTTACAAACATTATTTATCAAAACCATTTTCTTGCAAAGTTAGTTTGAAGGAAATCCGACTTTAAGTTCAGGATCAACGTTCAACTTAAATTCCCAGTAGACGCTAAATGTTAAAATTTTTTCTGAACGGTTCAATATTGAACAAAAAATGATTCAAATCAAAAAGCGAAACATAGGAATGAGGCTCTCCAAGATCTTTCAAACAAAAAAAAGTTTATTCAATTCGGACGGTTCACTCAAAAGGTATTAGGTGGGGAAAGGTTGTTTGAACTATAGATATATATTTTATAATCTAAAACATTAATGCAGGTAGTAAAAATGCAGCATTTTATTAGAGTAATAGGTTTTAAAAATGCTATTCTTGCCTTACACTAAGGTACTCAAACAGATGTTTGTTTTATGTTAATAATTTTTTTGGAGAAAAAATACATTCTGTACAGGAAAACTCTCTCTCTCTCTCTCTCTCTCTCTCTCTGTGTGTGTGTGTGTGTGTGTGTGTGTGTGTGTGTGTGTGTGTGTGTGTGTGTGTGTGTGTGGTGTGTGTGTGTGTGTGTGTGTGTGTGTGTGTGTGTGTGTGTGTGTGTGTGTGTGTGTGTGTGTGTGTGTATAAACATAAAAAAAATATTTTCAGTTTTTTTTTTGTGGGGCGTATTAGCTTTTGATTTTAGATACGTAAGTGAAGTAGGAGGCCCAAATATCTCCAATAGTAGTGTTTTAATAACTAGTATTACTACAAAAACGATAAACTCAGCAAAGTCTACTCATTAGAAACATAAGTCACTTGCTAAACTTAGAGCACATAAATCCGTCTTACTTTTGTGTTACCAAATTTTCAGACGTCACTTCTGAAGATACTCCATCCATCACCGTATATTTCCAACAATGATAGCGCGAGTAATATTTACTAGCATTACGGTGTTATACTAACGCTATGTAAAACTACCGTAAATAGACGATTGGTTCATTTGTATTAAGACTGGTTTACAGTACAAATCTGGTCGCTATGTTTAGTTGTTTTGTTATTCCTATTGTTTTCCACTAATGTGTTCCAGTTATCGTTGACATTGTACAAAAAATTATTTTTTATGTACGAACATTTCCTAGAGCTAACAAACATACTCCATTATTTACCGACCTTTCGTTATACGTTCATTTTCTTACATTAGAAAATTCCAGCAAGCCTATTGAGGCTGAATAATTTCTTACGGGTTAACAAAAAGTTCAGTCAAAAACTAAACTATATTAGACAGCGACTTAAGTTGACACTGAACGTCACTACGGGCTGAGCCAATAAGAGCTCACAAGCAGTTAGCGATCTCCTCTAATTCGCCAAGTAGGCTGTGACGTTTTATCTAGCTCGTTTTTCATAGGCTAACGTCACGCTGACGTCACGATGTTTTTGTCAAGAAACCTTGCAGTGTAATGTAGCAGACTTTTCTGTTTACCAACATAAACACTCTAGCATCTATATACTAGTTACGGATTCCGGGCTGTTGTGCCGTGGTCTGAATGGCTTTAATCCATACGTTTCAATCGCAACTGCGGCGGTCATCTTCAGTGGGTGTTGTTGATTAATTTGGCGACTGATGCGAAATTTCGAACTGCTGCAAGATTTTAAATTGAAAACGCAGCGCCCTCTACCTTCCGGCTCGGGATTGACAGATGACCGGATGCTAACGCTTGTTAACTTTTACTTCTTCCTCCTTCTTGTTAAAAATATTTGGGTGTTTGAAAATTTCAATGGCCTCTCTATGCAATCTGGGGAAAAAAGTTGAAGTCCGTGAAATTATTTTGGCCTCTTTGAATTTTATATCATGGATTCCATTACTGAAAGTGTTCTCCGCGATCGCCGACTTTTCAGTCTGACCCAGCCGGCAATTTCTCTGATGCTCTTTAATTCTTGTATTAACACTCCGTTTTGTCGTCCCCACATCGTAACCCACAGGAACAGGGGATCTTATAAACTCCTGCTGCGGACAACGGATCTCTAGCATCTTTCACTAAACGCAGCAGGTCGCTGACTCCATTGGAGTGCTTAAAAACCGTCTTAATATTATGTCGACGTAAAATACTTTCAATTCGGTCTGTGGAGCACACTTTCAGTAATGGAATCCATGATATAAAATTCAAAGAGGCCAAAATAATTTCACGGACTTCAAATTTTTTTCCCCAGATTGCATAGAGAGGCCATTGAAATTTTCAAACACCCAAATAATTTTAACAAGAAGGAGGAAGAAGTAAAAGTTAACAAGCTTTGGCATCCAGTCATCTGTCAATCCCGAGCCGGAAGGTAGAGAGCGCTGCGTTTTCAATTTAAAATCTTGCAGCAGTTCGAAATTTCGCATCAGTAGCCAAATTAATCAACGACACCCACTGAAGATGACCGCCGCAGTTGCGATCGAAACGTATGGATTAAAGCCATTCAGACCACGGCACAACAGCCCGGAATACGTAACTAGTATTTACTCCGGCCGTGAAAGCCTTCATTCTTACATTACTCTAGCATCTCTTTTATACTCTCTTCATTATCTAATTCTGAAAATTCATATCAAATATAAATTTTTATTTATACAGTCGACGCTCGTTATAACGACCACACGTTATAAAGACCATCCTAATATAACGACTGGTGAGAAAACCCCCAACTGTATCCCAATATACTCTATGTTCTACCTCTTATAGCGACCACAATTATAAAGACCGTTTTCTGCAGGACAGAGATGGTCGTTATATCGAGCGTCGACTGTATTTAATTCTGATTTCCAAAACGAAATGTGCCTCTCTCGACCAAAAAAACAAAAAGTTAATTCGTATCAAACTGTTCACTCAGAAGTTATTAGGAGAGGACTATTTTCTTGAACTTCAAAGTTGAACAATAAGCGTTCAAATCAAATACTGCGCAAATAAGGTTGGCCTGGCCGAGATCTTCCGAGCGAAAAAAAAGAAATATGCAATACACCACCAACTCCATGGATTGCAGTTTCGGGCTTATTATGCCCTCATCAGCATTGAATACGAAAGTGAACGAGTTGGAGGCAAAAATCGTCTTATAGAGCAAAGAGACCCGGAAAAAAAACTGGTAGCTAATGTGAAATTAAAGTACCAGCGAGCAACCGCACATGGGGACGGTACAGCTCGTAAATTTTAAGGCAGAGTTCGGGAAAAGAAGTGTTCGAATCGGAATGTCCACCCAAAAGATATTTAGACAGGATTAGGTTTATAACTGTTCAAGAACGAGACAAAAATTTGCTTGAATCGTATATTTAAATGTTCAAATAGGGTGTTCTCCCCGAGATCTTTCGGACCAAAAAAATCATTTGTATTAGCCCTTCACTGCACGGTGTGCCAGATCTAGCACAAACCAAATACACCCTCCTATATTCTTATCATTTTTAAATGCAATTAAACTGAGCTTTGTGCCCCTTCTGGAACATTGTTATAACAGTTTAGTGTGATTTTTATGCACTAGTTAGTTGCACTAGTCTAGGTATTACAGTTCTTGCTTTTGAAAGAAAGAGTGTCTGCATTTCCGTTAGAAGTGTGCTTAGTCATTATTTCCTTTGTTCTAAAAATGTTTAAATATACTTAGTGGAAAGTTTGTTTATACCACTTATGGCACAAAACACATTGTAGATTATTACACTTATCGGTATACAAAGCATATGCTATGTGCTTTGTGCCATATATAGAACAAACAATTAAAACATCATTTTTGGTGCACATTTTTAAGATTAATTTTTTTCTTCATTTTTCCTGAACTCAGGGCTATTTAAATAGTAACAAATGATTTTTTTCATGAAAATATAAAAAATCGTGCAGTGAAGGGTTAGACTATACACGCAAAAATATCAAAGAGCAGACTAGTTTTTTAACTGTTCAAAAATTGTTCAAATCAAAAAGTCAAATACAGAAATGAGGTTCTTATTCAAAAAGGGGTGACAGCTTCATTAAGAAAATGCACCATTGTAGCATCTCTGCTTAGTCCAATATTGTTTTTCTTTTTTTTTTTTCTAGAACTGATAAGGAAAAAAAATCATGAAGGCAAACCTTCGTCAAATAAAGGAACATAACGAAAAACAAAACAAAGCAAAGCAAAATCTCTTCACATTCCTTATCTCTCTTCTCACCACCGCCCCTATTTTAACAAAATCAGTAGAGACCTGGGGCACGCTCAAATGCTTCTGAAGTCGCAAAAAAAAAAAAAAAAAATCAAATAGTATGTTTGACTACATTTAGTAAAAAATGCCTTTTTGCGGCAAAGTTATAATCTATTTTTTTTATTCGCTTCAACAAATTACTATCCGATCATTATATTCTACAACAATTCCGTTAACTATCTGAGCAATAGTTTCGACAACTTTAAACTAGAGTCATTCAAGTTTGCACTTTAGTGAAAAATACAACACAAATTCGGGAAATTTTTTTAAAAAATATCGTGACTGATTGACGTGAAAGCAACTTACGTCAAATGTAATACATGTTCAACAAGATAAGTAAAATAAATTAAAATAAATGTTGATAACCTTGTTCCTCTTAGTTTGAAAATGTTCTCGGAAAAACGTCGATTACTGCATAGTAAAGCATCAAAGACCCGAAAAGGATATTGACATATGTCACGGCTTAGCTTTAATAAAAAAATTATAATTTAAAATTCAACTTGGTGCAACATTAAAATGTATAGTTTAAGCTTTAAAGTGACATGCAAAAACGCCGAGTTTTGTCAAAAAAACGGAAATTTTGATGGAAAGGTTGATATTTTAGGGGAATTACGAAGTTACGTATCTCGGTTTGCGTTACATATATTCAGTTGTTTGTTTTTTGTGAAAAACGAATAAGTATTACAGCTTATCAAATATGATATTACTGAAAAAAAAAAGATTGAGGTATGGCCTGATATATTTTTGAGTTAAATTTTAAACTAAGCATAAAAGTCACGGAGGATGGTTGCTTCATCCCAATTTTTTTCAAAAAGAAACATATTCGTGTTTCTTATCATACAAAACTTCAACCTCAAGAAAGTTAAAATCAAATCACCTTTCAAAAGAATGTGCTCAAAGAAATTTTACTTGAAACCATTTTATTTAAAATCATCAAAGAAAATTTAGTGTTTCAGAGCATCTTAAAGTTGTCACGTAGATGCTCTAAAGTCTACTGTTCTGGAAACTTATTTAAATGAAGAATTAATTTGAATGAACATTGATCCAAACCATTTTCTATTGCGTTTACCTTCATTGAAATGACATTTAGTACGTGCATGTACTGTACAATAAATTGCATATATAATAGAAAAATATTTTTTCAGCGTACATTCAATAAAAAAACATTATTTTAGCTATAAAGTGATTTAACTGTATTTATTTATCGCAAGTGTGACGTAGTAAAACATTTAATAGAACGAAATCCCCCCTTTTTTTTTTTCACCAATAGATTATCCACAATGAAAGTCATCAAAATGATAGACCGACTCTGTGCGTAATTATTTCCAAGAGCTTTGCGCGATTACTTCAACTAAAATAACAGAAGACAAATTGCGAACATCGCTTCCGTGTTGCTAAAAGCCACTAAAGGCAAGAAGCAGTTAATCCGATTGTGTGCGCCCCTTTTACCTCCGCGTTAACCATTCCAGCAACATACTCTTATGAAGCACCTGAAAGCCTCTTCGTCTTTTATTTTTTTTAACTCAGAGTGACAGATAAAATACATCTAAATAATCTCTTATTTCGCGGAGAAGGGGAAACTTAACCTTCTTTCACCCTTACTGGGGCAGTTGTGCTTGGAATGAAATGAAATAGTTATCAAATTTATATCTCTATGATATTCGTATTTGGTAGTTACGTAAAAGTGCAACTCCAAAAAGTAAAAAGCAAATCATCTTTTAAAAGAATGTGCTCAAACAGTTTTTATTCGAAACCTTTTTGGTTAAAATCATCAAAGAAATTTAGTTTCATAAAAGAGTAAAGTTTTCAAAAAGACTCTCTAACGTTAACTTGTTTAAGAACTTACTTAAATGAGGAATTAAGTTGAATAAAATGGATTTAAACTCTTTTTTCTGAGTTTTTCTTCGTTGAACTGACAATTAATCAACATGCATGCATGTACTTTACAAATAATAATAATAATAATAATTATATACTATAGATAAGAATGTCTTTATCTTACATTCAATTAACGAAAGTTATTTTAGCTGTAAAATGATTTAACTCTATTTATTTATCACAAGTAAGAGGTAGTAAAACATTTAACAGAGTAAAATCCTTTTTTTCATTAGTACATTATCCACAATGAAAGTCACCAAAATGACAGGCCGGCTTTCGGCTGTCTTCGTTAAATTGACGTTTAGTCAAAATACACACATGTCATAAAAATATTAAATTTTCTATAGCTAAGAATATTTGGCTTACATTCTATAAAATAAATTTATTTTAGCTGTAAAGTGATCACCCTCTATTTATGTATGACAAGTGCGAAATAGCAAAAAATTAAACCGAATAAAATCCCTAGTTTTTTCTTTCACTAATACCTTACCTACAATGAAAGTCATCAAAATGATAGACCGGCTCTGTCCGTAATTATTTCTAAGAGCTTTGCGCGATTACTTCAACTAAAATAACAAAAAGCGAATTGCGAACATTGCTTCCGTGTTGCTAAAAGCCACTAAAGGCAAGGAGCAGTTAATCCGATTGTGTGCGCCCCTTTTACCTCCGCGTTAACCATTCCAGCAACCTACTCTTGGAATTGTGAAGTACCTGAAAGCTTCTGCGTCTTTTATTTCTCTAACTCAGAGTGACAGATAAAAGACATCTAAATAATCTCTTATTTCGCGGAGAAGGGGAAACTTAACCTTCTTTCACCCCTACTGGGGAATTGTTCTTGAGATGAAATAAAATAATTATCAAATTTATTTCGCTATGATGCCGTGAAATTATGAAAAGCGGATGATACACGTTGCTGTTTTAACATATCTTGTGTATTTTTGAGAAATAACTTGTTTTTGTCTCAAAATGCGATTGGTATCAAGAGTTGTGTTTCGTATTTCATAAATGTATAATGTAATAGTGAATTCTAGAATTTTTCGAAAAAAAAATGAGGAAATACTACTGTTCTAAAGAGTCATAACATAAAAGGAGTAATTTATTATAGTTTATGAGGCGTTAAGATAAAACAAAAGTTGAATTTCAATTACAGTATAAAGAAATAGAGAGACGTTTCCGGTAAATCATGGACAGTTGAGATGCCTAAATTCAGGCAGAAACATATCTAAAAAAAAAGAAAAGAAAAAAAAACAGGAACGTTGCCTATTAAAAGTCTGACACCTTCCTGAAATTAACTTTGAATTTCTCTAAATAAGGCAGAAACCTTCCTAGTAAAAGTGAGTCACGTTTTTGGATTAAATCCAGTATCTTCGAAGAAACGTTACACATGTTGCTCGTAACAGCTCAACACCATCCTGATTTATCTGGAAAGTTGCTACAATTAGAAGCATTTTAGCAGATGTAATCAGAGCTAATGCAGAATTGCGAGCAAAAATTTAGTAACTTTTATTTCGCGTACGGCAATCTGTACAGGGGGTACATTTTGCCCTTATTAGGAGCTCGGGGAATCTGGATGGAACGTAAATACGTTGAAGGCAAAACACTTATTAAAAAAGCTGAGTTCGTTTTGAAACTGGTAGTTACGCATATTTTTCCACCAGTGAGAAGTCTGCAACATCAGCAATTCCGGAAACTTCATTAGAAATTTACTTGCTATTAGTCTGTGAACATACTCAGGTGGCACTGATGAAAATTTGCCTTCCTACCAAGTAACTAATTCCATTTTAGTTGATTAAAGATCCAATTTTAACCACGGTGCTATTAGTAAATGTACATTTCTACACTAAAACAAAAGTAGAAACACTGATAATCAGAATCGACGGTTACTACCAAAACTAGTCAAAAAGTTATAACGTACGGCATTACGCACAAAGTATTTTACTTTCTAATCATTATTAATTCGTGAAGACTCGGGGTACAAAAAATAGATTAGACAATTAAGAATTTATCTCTTTTTCCATCCACCCATATCCCCCTCCCACACATATAGGGTCATTCCATAGAAATGTCAACCTCAGCCAAAAAAAAAAAAAAAAAAGAAATACCGAAGTGAAAAAGCATCAAAAAATAAGTAAACAAATAATTAAATAGAAATCATACAACATACGAAGTTATAAGAAAACATTGAAAAGGTATTGTAATTATCACCGAGATTAGCCATAATAAAAAGTTTGTAGTGTGTTTACTGCTTGTTATTCGATGGTTACATTAGTCACGTTATTTTAGTCACACTCCATCTTGAGTAAAAGTGATACTTAAGCGTAAAAATAATAAGATTTAATGAATGTGTTTTATGTTTTTAAAAGCCAACTTTACACAATTTTTAAATATATCATTAATTTTGAACACTTGCTTAACTTTGAGAAATTTTTGCCTCACAACATGAGCATTCATTTTCAGGGTTGCAAAAATGTTACGTTAGTCACGCTGCTATTTTGGTTGAAAAAATATCTACTGTCAGTAATTTTGTTTCAAATTCTTAGCAGGATACATAGATACCATGTACATTGTAAATCCACCAGCATAACTAAAAAATATTTTTTATCCTTTAAGTTACAAGTAAAAACAGCTACAAAATCAGCTCTGAATGTACGTTAGTCACTATGGAATGACCCTATGCCGTTTTGAGTGGCTCACTCATGTCGACACATCAGCCACGTACGTTGGTTTCCGTGACCACAGGTCGAAGATCGAGAGCGGCATTGGCGATCTTTGAGTCCATTTTTGCGCCGCCAAACGCACTTATGCAAATGAAGATTGATATTCTACCGAGGCAGTGCGCTTCTGGTACTTGGCGTGAAAATTCAATGCATGATAAGCCGAATGATATGGAAATACCTCTGCTGCCAGAATCCATGATTTATGAACCGTGTCTGTTCTCGCGGGGTTTTTCGAGAAATATTGTAAAGTGTCTGATCATTGATATGTATGTTTTACACTCGCGTTTGGAGGAATCTTTTTGGATTCTAATCATGTCCGATTTCGCTGCACGGAGCGGATCGAAAGCCGAAGATATGTTCTATGTATTGAAAGATTGAAAAGGAATTGAAAACAAACTACATTTTTAGTCACTTGTCTTTCATTCGTGTTTACATATAAAAATTTGTTTTGTGTACAATGACCCATTTTTAGATGTTAAATATTCAGGTGGGATTTAAAGTGTAATGAGAGCTATCATGCAATGCACCGCCAACTCGACTATTTCGAGCCATGGACTGCAGTTTCGAGCTTATTATGCCTATTATTATTGCATGTTCCTGCCATTTTTTAGGCAGAGCTCAAAAAAATTACGAGTTGTACTCTTCCAAGTGCGGTCGTTTGCTGGTATTCTAATTTCTCATTAGCTACCATTTTTATTTATTTATTTATTTATTTTTTTTTTGGCTCTATTTGCTCTATAAGAGGATTTTTGCCTCCAACTCGACTACTTTCGTATTCCATGCTGATGAGAGCATAATAAGCTTGAAACGGCATTCCATGGATCGAAATAGTCGAGTTGGCGGTGTATTGCATGTTTCTGCCTTAGCCCTTACTTAGGGGCGGTTACTCTCTGCTTTAGAGAGCTAGCATGTCAAAGCTAAACTAATTTCCCACTCTCCGCACTTTTCCCTTACGGTTGTCATAGTTACGGCACTATGGACTTTTTTTCTCGCTTAGCTTTAGCAACAATGATTGAATGCAAACCATTAAAATTGCTTTGTGCGTAAACTATCATTCAATTGAAAAATCAACGTTAATAAAGAATAACTTTTTTGGAGGAAAAACTGTTTTTTTTTCCTTTATTTTTTCATTTCTAAATTTGTTAGAAAATGATTAGAAATTACCGTAAAGTCGGGTTACTTGGACCCTAAGGGGTTACTTGAGCCCATTACAGTAAAATGATAAAATCTAGGTCTGGTACTTATTAAATGAAAAATGATCAAATAAGCTTTGTGCTGAACAATATTTGAAGTTAAAAATCAACGTAAATGAAGCACAAATAAGGTAGAAAGTACAGCAAATAGCTATTTCAAGGCTACAGTGGAGCCCCTTCCTCAGTGCAAGAAGCTCAGCAAACAACAACGCGCACACTGGCCCATTTGTTATAAATACCGGGGCCCACGTGCTTCGCGCTCAATTCTCTTACAGCTTTCATGTTGTTTGCTGAGCTTCTTGCACTGAGGAAGGGGCTCCACTGTAGCCTTGAAATAGCTATTTGCTGTACTTTCTACCTTATTTGTGCTTCATTTACGTTGATTTTTAACTTCAAATACTGGTACTTATTAGTTGAAGACTTGCACGTAGTTCCTCGTTTCTCCTCTAGGTAGAAGCACTCTGCAGTCTCTAATGCTAGTACCAAACCCAGATTTTATCATTTTACTGTGGGCTCAAGTAACCTCCTTGTGGGTCCAAGTAACCCGATTTTAAGGTATATATGAATTACATCAATTAGATTTTAAAGACACACAATGTACGTACACGAGCATTATAACGATACGTGCCAGATGGAAATGGCCTTTTGATAAACTTGCACCAACATTATAGTCTGTTACTTTAAAGAAGGCGCATCAAAGTCACAAATTTTGCGTATGAAACATTTACGCGAGAAAACAGCAGCACTGTTTCATTTATATGCACAACTTCTAAGGCATTTATTTTAAGTTTATCGAGTTAGGTTTTTATGGAAACGACGCAAATTTTGTTACCTTGATACGAGTTAGGCTGTAGTATTAGTTACGATGACTACACGGTAAACTCTTTTGCATATTAAGATATTTAATATGAAACATAATTATTTGACTTTACTTAGGCAATTTCTTAATTTATAATGTAAAAAGTTTAAATGCAGGGTTTTTCCCGCTCTAATCAAAGACATTATTTACTTTTATTTGTTAAGGGACAAAGCGTTTGTAACAATTTACTACGTAATCTCAAAATAAACGGGAAAATTCCGAAATATTGAAAACAATTTATAAAATTAAAACTTTTGGGCAAAGTAGCTACAAGTTGTCCAATATGTTTCCCCCCCCCCTCCCACCCCACCCTGTTTTTTAATACTTGTCTGAACATGGTTGCCAGTTTCAACTCTCGGAACTACTCGTACTTCCTGCAAGCTCATACTTGTAATCGGTCATGTGACAAAATGAGAAAATCACGAGAATTCTCGCAACCGGTCAACAACCCAAGTAGCACGCTTCGTTTTTTAAACGTTGTAAAATGGTTATTAACGTTGTCACAACCGCTTAAAAGCGTTTAAAGGTTATTTGTGCTACCTGGGAATGTGTTAAGCTAATAATTCTTGAAATTTAACCCATTAATGCCTGACATTTTTTTCCAAAGATATTTTGTATACTGGTTATAAACAGAGTTTAATGGACAGGAAAAGTAATAAAAAAATACTATGTAAAAATATTTTTTTTTTTTTTAAGCAAAGAAAAATCGTCTCTGAAAAGTTATAATAGACCCCAGAGGATACATACTTTTTTACTAAAATTTGCTTCTGCCTACGATATAATGTTTGAAAAGACATTTTATAAGAAGAAACAAAAACAGCAGTTAACATAAACTGGGTAGCTGGGAATAACTTTGAAAACTTAATTTTTTTTCTTAAAGATTGTGAAAGATGTCAGTTATGATAAATATCATATTAAAACTGCTGGAAAACACTCTTTACAATGGTTATGTGCTGCAATCGGTTAATAACGAATTGAAACAATACCAAGGTACTAATT
>JAXGGA010005254.1:0-79829 GCA_038373865.1 Uloborus plumipes | reverse complement strand
ATGTAAATAATCAAAGAAATGTTTTATCTTATGTAACAAAGACAAATCTGTCTCGAAATGAATTTTTTTTACCATTTGATAAATGTAAGAATGGCCATTCTTCCGAGTATATACTCAATTTAATTATTTGTTCATCTTCAAACATATTTTTAAAAAATTACTGTAAAAAAATTAATGATTTACTTGCATTGAAGAAAAATGAATCAAAGAGTTTAAAGAGAAAGTTAGATACATTAAAAAAATGAGTGTTCAGTTTTTGTATTATTCAGGTCATATTTCAATAAAAGGCTTTTACAATTTCATGTCTTGTCTTTGTTTAATTCTTTTTTAAGTTTAATATTAACAATCACAACTGTATTTTAAGTATTAACTCTATTTTCAAACTGCATTTCAGAGCTAATGCATCTATCTCTGTAAGACTAATATGTAGTTTTCTCTTTTTTTTTACTATTAATCTAAACGTAGATAGCATTTTGTACTTTAAAGAATGAATGACTTTAGAACATATTACATATTATATTATTGGGATTATTATTCTGTAGCATTTTTTTTATGTAAGTGCACGCAAAGATATATTTTCAAACAGTAAACATGTTATCTTTATTTAAGTTTCTACCGCAAATACTTTCGTAAACGATTTTATTGTTTTACTTTAATCAATTCAACTCATCTTTCTGCATTGAACCTATTTTGCTTGAGTAAAATTATAACAATGCTGAAATTTTTTAAAATATCAAAGCAGAGTTTGAACTGCTCAAATTCTCTACGAGACGCAAGTCGAAGTCAGCCTCCAGGCAGAAGGCTGGCAATCGCGTGGAGAGGCTTTCTATACAGGGGGCGTTGGCAGGGCGGGGAGCGTTAGCAAAATTCTCAATGGTTTTGGCACATTGATTCGTTTTTTATATGGTTGTTTGTTTTCTATGAAAATGTTTCCGTAATTTTCAAATGTTTCGTTTTTTCAATTGTCATATTGTTTCCCATGTTTAAGTTGAAACCTCAGGATAGTTGTTCTGTTTAAACTTTTTGGAAAAAAAAAAAGACTTAACGAAGTAACGCTACAAAATATTGAAAAATTCATATCATTATTATATGGAAGTCAATTTTAAAAATTAGCTTTTAGAGTTATAAGGATGCATTCAACAGTCTAGAAAAAAAGTACTGAAACTTTATGACATTATAAGACGGATTGCAGATTTGTAGATATTTATGGGAACAAGTTTTTTTTTTTGACAAGTGTATAAAAAATATACTTGATTTTATTTTTGATAAGTGAACTGAGCCAACTGTTTCCAGAAACTGATGTTGTTGTTGCAGTTAATTTTGACTATGCCAGACACAATTTTTTGTCACTGAATATTTTCGGCCGTAAAAAGAACTAAGAGCAACAAAAGGAGCAGGATGACAAATTAACAACCTTTCTTTCTTGTAATGATGTCCATAGAAAAAGAAAGTGAATAAAATGAAACAAGACCCCCACTTTCAATTTTTATGAAAGTCACAGATATTTTCCCTACAATGAAAGAAAAAAGAATGGATTTTCTATAGAATCAGAGGAAAATATTTTTACATATGATTATACTAGGGACTACGTAAATGTCATTCATATTCATATTGTTTCATTACGGTTAACAGCATATGCCTTTTTTCAACAAATATTATTATTCCACAAATTATCTCATCTGCCTACCCTGGGCGTTCGTTTACGGCACGTGCCTGATATATATATATCAGGCGCGGATCCAGGATTTCTCCCAGGGAGGGGCAGTTTCATTCTCAATTCGGCGCCCCCCCCCAAAGATTTTTTGGCGCCCCCCCCCCCTCAATTAAAATGAGTTAAGAAAGTGGGGAAAATGCTCTTTGGTCTGTTATTCATTTTCTTCAGATTCAAGCAGTTATTTGTCCGTTCAGTAAAAATAATATGAAATAAAAATACATTAGTGTAGGAAAAAAAAATATGAAAATGAAATAATTTAGTTTTACGATGGCGTTTCTAGCCCCCCTCCCACCACATGAAATAAATAAATAAATAAAACAAGAAACATAGTAGGTTCACAAAAAATAGTTATTTTTAGAACTTTTTTTTTTCATTTAAGTGGAGTAACAAAAAAGAAAAAAAATTAAAGGAAAAAAAAAAAAAAGATTCTGCATTGGACAATTCAAATGCTATTAATGCCTCAATCCTGCTTGTAGTGACGCTGCTCGGTTATACTAACTGCCTTCGCTTTTTACTTCCGCTTTTTGCAAATTTTGTGATGACTTTCTCTACATCAATAGGAAAATACCTATGGATATGCATATTACATAAGGGCCAGACCAACCAGACGATTTTCCGTCATTGTTGACCTTAAACATGTATTGAGGCGTCGCAGGGAAGTAATAAAAACTGTCAAGAAAATTGTTTTCTTCCTGAGCAGCGCAAAATTTTTTTACCGGAGTTTGACCATTACACATTGTCGTAAAATTTAAAATCATTTAACACTAAGATTTTTAAATGAATTCGGGACTTATCGAACACACCATTTCAAAAGATAAGCCAGAGACGAAATTAAAGTCATATAATGTAAGTTACTTGAACCGAAATTAATAAAATCGAACAAATATCCACCAAATCATAGGGATACTACGGATTAAACCTTGATGGCGTGCCCGATTCCAAAACTTTATCGCAAAAGTTTAGGGGTTGGGATGATAATTCGCACATATTGCACCCCTAGGGCGACTCAAACGGTCCCCACTTCCACACAGGTTGCGAATCGAGGGTGAGTCAAATACATTTTCCAAATATGTTCCTTCCTTTTGCATCCAATTCCAAAATTTTCCCCCTAAAGTTAGAGGGAAGTATACGTTACAAGTTGCGTATATTCCGTCTCTAGCGGGGTGCGGAATCGGAAGCGCCCCATATTCCTTTTGTACAAAATTGCGAAAATTCGCCCTAAATTTAGAGAAAACTAATGAGTTGCATAGATTGCACCCCTTAAGAGTACGCGGACGCTCCTTATTTCATAAGGTTGAGAACTTAGTAAACGAGTACAATAAATTTCCGAAAAAATAATTCATCTTCAAAACCAATATAGTTTCTGGCCACACTCACGCTATTTTTCTATAAAAATAAATTATTCACTAATTTGTATGTTCGAAACGTATAAGCGTACATAGACTTTGGTGCAAACCCCCTCCCACTGGCAAATATTTGTAAGTTCGCCCCCCTCCCCCGAATTGAACAAAAAAAAAAATATATATATGTATATTTCCCCGTGTAACTATTGCTGTTTTTCTGGTTAGTGGGCTTTTTTCCTGCTGTGGGCAGGGGGGGGGGGATTAAATTACGTATCAGGCTATGCTTGTAAAATGTTCTTTTACTAACTTATTTTTTTAGTGAAATTGTTTCTGAGTGTTAAGAGTCTGTAGTTTGAAGCAGTATTGGTGTTTTAAGTACAGAGAGTACCTATGCGCCTTATTCGGTGAGATGAGGGCACGTTCGGCGCTCTCTAGAAGCTTTGAAAGATTGGAAGCGCTTCCTCTGGGGCGCCGAAGCTTGTACAGTAGGGTGGAGCGAAAAACAAAAATTTTGGAATTTTATTTTGTAATACCTGGCAAAAGCTGTGCATGTGCAAGTATAATACACATGTAAAATATTATCAAGCTTGAACAACTCTTTTAGGGTCCTACCAGGACTTAAATTTCTCTAAAAATACGAAAAAATGTGGATTTTCTGAAATTTTTTGGATAATACAAATAATCAGCACTTTTGTTCAAATACCCTTAAAATGCTTTCTTTTAACACTCTTTTAATGCATCTTGAAAATTATTTCAATTTTATGCAGTATTAAGTTCGTACATAAACCGCAAAGTTCTGTGATATTAATTAAAAATTGACTTTTTTTACCATTTTTTGCACGTAGCAATAATTCTTTTGTAATCTAGACACTATTTTTTTGCAATGAATAGGCAAACTGCAGCTTTTAGTTGTAAATGCAATTATATTTCGTTACATTAAGAGCCCATAAAGCACCACAAGGAAGTAGCTGCATTTCGGGTGTCATTCTGCCTCTCCTATCCACCCAGTCACGTTATTTACATATTTGCAACACATTAATATGGATACAATTACTATCTGATGTTAAACAGGTTTCTCCTTTTGAATCAAAGTTTGAAGTTAGACTCATGAATCAGTTTTGGCATTGATGGTTGCGAGCCCCCCCCCCCCCCCACCATAAAGTTTTTCAATTAAATTCAAGTCTTGTCTCTTCCTTCATCAGCAATCTACCGTCTCACTAACCAGTTTTAAACCCTTGAAACAATCGAAGTGTAGGAGAGGTATGCTTATTGAATCACTGATAAAATACAATTTGTTTTTGAAAAGTTAACTTATTAACATTGCAAGAACTTGGTGGAAGGTTTCGAAGCTTTAAAAACAGATTTAAAAAATCTAGTAAAAGTACTTGATGGACATTGTCAATGTAATACAGAAAGAAAAAAGTGACCCTGATCTCACTATCGAAAATCGGAGACCTTTTAGTCATTAGCTTTCATTAATTCGAGCTAAATAGAGTTATGAAGCTGTTGATTTTTAAGCTGAATTTCTAATGAGATAAAGATACTCGTCAGTTATATCATTAAAAATATACTTCTGTATAGTTCAATAAATTAGAAATTTTAAAAAAGAAAGAAAATTTCCGTGAAACATTGAGCTGTAATCATATTAAAAATTACACATTTCATAAAAGTTTGGAATTATAAGAATAAACTGACTGGTCAACGCGTGTTTACTTTCCTCCCATTAATGATGTCAATTAAAAATATCTCAACTTTCAAAACTTAGTATTGGTCATAAAGGTTCTCATTTAGTTATCAAAGTGTTTTCTGATCTTGTATGCCTTTCTGTTATTTGACTATCGTCCATTGCCATTGTCAATAACAAGTTCTCAAAATTAACAAAGCAAGCATTTCTTCGAATCAACGGATCCACGAAGAAAAGAAGAATCAATCAAATGAAATATAGAATGCGTAACTTTCATTATACCAACAATTCCATGTTTCACGGAAATTTTCTTTCTTTTTTTTAATTTCTAATTTCTTGAACCGTACTGAAGCATACTATTTAAAGATAAAATGAAGCATATTATTTAAAGATATAACTGAAGAGTATCTTCATCTCATTAGAAATTCACCTTGAAAATTAACAGCTTCATGAACAAACGAACGCTAATGACTGAAAGGTCTCCGATTTTTGATAGTGAGATCAGGGTCACTTTTTTCTTTCTGGTATTACATTGACAATGTATATCAAGTACTTTTACTCGTTTTTTAAATTCGTTTTTAAAGCTTCGATATCTTCCACCCAGTTCTTGCAACGTTAACAAGTTAACTTTTCAAAAACAAATTGTACTTTATCAGTGATTCAATAAGTATACCTCTTCTACACTCCGACTTTTAAGGGTTTAAAACTGGTTAGTGAGACGGTAGATTGCTATTGAAGGAAGAGACAAGATATGAATTTAAATGAAAAACTTTATGCTCGCAATCATCAATGCCAAATCTGAGTCATGAGTCTAACTTCAAACTTTGATTCAAAAGGAGAAACCTGTTTAACATCAGATAGTTATTGCATCCATGTAAATGTATTGAAAATATGTAAATAACATGGCTGGGTGGATGGGAAAGGCAGAATGACCCCCGAAATGCAGCTACCTCCTTGTGGTGCGTTCTGGGCTGTTAATGTAGCGAAATATAATTGCACTTACAACGAAAAGCTGCATTTTGCCCATTTATTGCAAAAAATAGTATCTGGATTACAAAAGAAGAATTTTTGCCATGTGCAAAAAATGGTAAAAAAAAAGTCAATTTTTGGTTAGTTTCACGGAACTTTACGGTTTATGTACGAACTTAATACGGCACAGAATGTAAATAATTTTGAAGATGCATTAAAAGAGTGTTAAAAGGAAGCATTTTAAGGGTATTCGAACAAAAGTGCTGATTATTTGTATTATCCAAAAAATTTCAGAAAATTCGCATTTTTTCGTATTTTTAGAGAAATTTAAGTCCTGGTAGGACCCTAAAGGAGTTGTTCAAACTTGATAATATTTTACATGTGTATTATACTTGCACATGCACAGCTTTTGCCAGGTATTACAGAATAAAATTCCAAAATTTTTGTTTTTCGCTCCACCCTATTGTACAGCATTATTAGTTTCTGTAGCAGTATTGTTTGGTCGATGAGAAGGGGGCACCTTTGGCGCGCGCCCTCTTGATCTTTGGAAAAGCCCCCTGAGGCTTGAAACGGTATTGGTTTTTAAGTACGGAGAGCTTCTAGGCGCCTTCGGTCGGTGAGAAGGGGCACCTTCGGTGCGCTCCCCCTTGCCGCTTTGGAGCCGCCCCCTCAGGGGCGCCGAAGCTTAGATCACTATTGGTTTTTAAGTACGGAGAGCACCTAGGCGCCTTTGGTCGGTGAGAAGGGGGCGACTTCGGCGAGCAACTTAGAAGCTTTGGAAGCGCCCCTTCAGATGCGGTGAAGCTTGAAGCAGTATTAACGTTTTAAGTATGGAGAGAGCCTAGTCGCCTTCGGTCGGTGAGAAGAGGGCGTCATTGGCGCGCGTCCCCTTAAAGCTTTGGGAGCGCCACCTCCAGGGTGCCTAAGCTCGAAGCAGTTTTGACGTTTAAGTACGAAGAGCGCCTAGTACGGTTGGCGGTCGCCCGCTTGAAGCTTTGGGAGCGCCCCCTCCAGGGCGCCTAAGCTTGAAGCAGTATTGACGTTTAAGTACGGAGAGCGCCTAGTACGGTTGGTGGGCGCTCCCTCGAAGCTTTGGGAGTGCCCCCTCCAGGGCGCCTAAGCTCGAAGCAGTATTGACGTTTTAAGCTCGGAGAGCGCCTTTCGGTCAGTGAGATGGGGGCGCCCTCGTCGGCGCTGAAGCTTGAAGCAGTATTGGTTTTTTAAGTCCCAAAAACACCTAGGCGCCTTTGGTCGGCGAGAAGGGGGGCGCCTTCGGCGCCCCTTATTTTTCTAGGGGGGGGCAATTGCCCCTAGTGCCCCCCCTTTGGATCCGCGCCTGATATATATATATATATATATATATATATATATTCGTTTCTGCGTTAGACATCTTGATATGATATTGGTTTTTTTGTCGATGCACTAGACACATAGAATATTAAAACACAAAAATGAATTGAAATTTCATCGGAAAATCATCCCAACTTACAAGGCTTTCCTCTCGCGTGATAGAGTTCCTGCATAGCACAACAATGCAAGAAAATAAATCTTCCCCAAGGAGCGAAAGTGAGTCGAAAACTTCAGATTGAAGAAAAGTGACAAACGGCAGATTGAGCTAGACAATTTTTTCAAGCAAACGGAGTTTGCTTCACTGTATAAAAATAGCTTAAATTATGAAATAATCCTCAAGTTGCTTTACTGCGCAAGACTTTATTGTAAGTGGAGTTCACCTGTTTTATGAGTACAATAAATCGCTGGGAGCTTGTTTGTTCTTACTCTGAGTTCACATGATAGAGAAGAGCAAAAAATTCTTTACTCGATCTCAATCCGAAGAAAGCGTGATGGATAAAGGTAAGTTCATCTAAATATTACTTTAGTAACAAAATGTTTTGTTGTAGTTATTTTTGTTATAATGGAAACTATAATTGTGTTAGTGGCTATATTCATTAAAATTTAATAACAGTAGTTTTTTCTTATCTAGTTTTTCGCTTAGTGCTTTATTTTTAAAGTCAAATACTTTTTAAAACATGTTTAAGAACTCGGTTTTTTTTGCTAAGAAAAGTTTAGTTACATCTTTAGCGTAATGTTCCATTATAAATTTCGTTATTAAATTAAATATAAGAGTGTCATATGGTACATAATGTGAAAATATAAATCACACGTAATTTTATCCATCACCGCATCGTATTTGTTGGGGATTTACAAGTTTTCTTTACTATTTTAGTATTTAGAAACTGGGTCTTTGTAGTTCCAATATAGGGTTTTTATTTGTATTAAATCACAAAACTTAATAAAATATGCATAGATAATTATTAAACAGTTGGGCTGAATTCAAACGTTTGGATTATTTGTCAATCGGTAATAACGTGTACATAATTATATATTTATTTATTTTTTTTTATTTGCCTGTATACTCTCTAGAAAAGAAAAAAAATAGCGAAGGTCCCTTAAAAACAATGTGGTGATCTCGAAATACACACAGACACAGTGTGTCCTCGTTTGAGTTGCGTGGCTTGTAATTTCGTAAACGGTTGTCTTGGATGCATACTGTCAATATAAGAAATTATAAAAATAAGATCCATTGTAATAATATTAACAGCTTGAAACTAGAAAGAAAAAAAAAAAGCAACACAATTTAAACTTGTTTACAGATCTCATGTCTCTAGATTCATATTTAGGGAAATTACAAGCAAAAAAGAAAATTGTTCAAACATAAACAATTTGCTCTTTGTACGATCAATATTTATCGAGATATGAAGTATAACGTTTGTTGGTATATACCACTTTGCAATTTGTGGTAGTTAACATAATTTCAGGGGTCCTATAGCATCTAACTAGGGTGTACACTGTATCACCAAAAGTATTGGGATGCTTTCAAACATTCGCATTTTTGAAGATTTCTCGAGAAATAAGAGAGCAATTGCTCTGTAACTTTCGTCATTTTAAATATAGGCTTCAGTTTAAATCTACAAATAACCATTCAACCACCCATGCATTTATTGGCCAAAGGGGGGGGGGGGATGAGACGTTTTTTGACAATCCTTTTTCGTAATTTCCTGGGAATAAGGCGTATATTTCAGAAATTTATTTACGTGCAATGTATAGCATAATTACTTCACATATTTTCGTAAAAATACCACTTATATTTCCGTAGATATAAACATTTCTTCCAAAGCTGCCAATTTTATTTGCCGGCTTTTGACTCATAACGCGTAGAGTTTTCCACCAAACCTTCGGAAAAGATGACAACATACAAAAGAAAAATAATACTAACATTTTAAACAAAATGTTGAAAATTCTTTGAAATATGAGCATTTAAAGCAAATATTTTTTTATGTCGCTTGTGCGAATAACAAAAGTTTATAACTTTATTCATTGCATCTACAAAATTTAAACATTGAAACCACAGAAGTTGCTAAATAATATCTCCGTTTTTCGATCGTTAAACTAACTACATTGAAAACAGAAACGTGTTGTTTGAAGTATGAGTTGGACTATTGTCTTGAATAGTGACGATGTTCGGCCTTAGTTTATATTTCTATTGTGGCACGAGCCCAAGTAGCATCAACTCATCGGATTTTGCTCGGCCGATCATGGAACTCCTCGTAAACTGCTCCCGTAACGCAAAGATGACATCGTTCCGATCAGTATCCGAGCACGGTTTTCGATGAGCTACTTTTCATCTGAAAGCGATATCCTTCCGATCAACTTTCCCGATGAAAATAAGCCGAGCTATATTCCATCAGAAAACGATATCCTTCCGATCAAGTTTCCCGATGAAAATTAACAAATTGCTCCAAATCTCATCGTATTTCGAGCAAAACGCATCGGATTTTGCTGCTCGGATTCTGTTTGACCGATGAGACATATTGGAGCAATCCGATCATCGGCCGATGAGATTATGCTGCTAGGGAGGCTTCTGGATTCTTATTTGATTCAAACAAATCCATCTGTCTTTGTTACACTACAAATCGTGACTGGTGCCTCTTTTTCTAATTTTATACAAAATCTCACCACTTGAGTATATGACTTGGTAAGTTTCAGATATTAAACAATTCAGAAAGGCCAATATTCACCCCTATTTCTCCAAAACTTTATCTGAAATTCCCTTTTGTAAGTGGAGGATATGATTTTTTCCACATCTGTGAATAACTTCAATATTGAAATGTGGAATTGTAAATTTAGTCACATTCCTTGGCTCTCCATCACAATCCGGATCAACCCAAGTTCAAGAGGACAATTCTATCATTTGTAATCATGGCTATTTTATACAGTATGCCCCCAAAGATTCCTTGTCCCTCCTCATTTCGGAACTGCTGCTGATATTTTTATAAACCTGGTGTCCAGGTACAGTAAATCGAATTTGCGCAACTGATTGGGATCGCTCACAGCGCCATCTGGGAGAAAACTGCGGACTTAGCTCTCATATCTCGAAAAAGATACGAGATGGGGGGGGGGGGGAGAGGGGAGGAATAAATAACAAAGTTGCAGATCGTTATTGATTTTGTCCGGAAAGACACCTTATTGACATGGATGTGAAAAATAGAACGGTTAAAACACGCATTTGTGCTTTCATGATTCTCCACTTTGCGAAGGGGATCAAAGGTTGGTAGAAAGAAGAAAACATATTTATAGCAATATATCTTCAATCAGCGACTTTGCTACATTATGGTGTCATGTTTAGCCCGAAACATAATGTGTCCTCCTTCTGTTCACATTTTTTGATGTCACAGCGTAGGAAATTACGAAAATACAAATGCACGTTTTAACCGTTCTGCTTTTCACATCTTTCTCAATGAGGTGTCTCCATACGTACCAATTCTATAACACTTTACAATTTTGTAATTCACCTTTCCTTCCTATTTCGTTGCGTTTTCGAGATACGAAAGCTAGCTTCGCAGTTTTCCACAAGGTGGCGTTGTGAGTGGTCTCATTCGGTAGCGCATATTAGAGTGACTATACCTGGACACCACGTTGACACCACGCAGCGGTTCAAAAATTAAGAACGGGACAAGAGACTTTAGTATACATACTGTATATTCAGATTCTCAAAGTAACTACTATTGAGTAAAATCACGCTGTTGATCAGAGTTCGAAAGAGAAGTGACAGGATTTTGCTATTGTTTCAAAGAGGTGTATGGAACCATCTTAGCACGAGTGTGGCATCTTCATAGTAAGAAACATCGGTAAATGCAGGGGAAACTAGGGAGATTTGACCAAGCGGGAGGTTTGACTCACCCTCTGTTTTTCATATTTAAGCATTTATTTGATTGATGAGCCTCATACTATAGTAAGGTACTACGTAGAACCAAAAGTTAATTCTAGTTTTCATCAATTTTAAAGTAGAGTCAAGGAGCAATCGTATATTATGCCATTTTCATTCAAAAAAGTATTTTTTGTTGTTGCTAGTTCATGTCTGCTCTGCTCTTCGCCATTAACCGCTTCCCTTACAAATATTTTTGAAAAAAATTGCAAAAAAAAAAAAAAATAATAATAATAATAATTTGATTTTTAAATACAAGGAAATAAAACAAACAACTTTGTAAAAATTTAAGTTTAATTTTTAATTTTTTATAGATGTAAAATCATTTAGTTTCACTCGAGTTTTCTCGGGATAATAATTACCTGCAACTCATACGAGACCAAGATAACTCGGGATAATCATGCAAGTGGTTAACGTAAACAAAATTAACTTGAATTATTTATGTACTTTGATGAATACACTAAAAGACTGCACACACTCATTTTCTAAATTAACTTTCATAGTTATCTGTCTTTTAATGTTTTCATTGAAATGAAATGGGTTTGATCACCTTAATTCCGGGAGATTTAACCCGTGTCAAATCTACTCATTTAGTATTTTATGGTATAACAATTTGTAAGCTGTGTACAATACTTAATTTGTTTTAAAAAAGCGTGTTTTTAATTCAAATAAAATGAGTTTTTTGTTCTTAACTTACAATCGCTCCCTCAATACTCATTTGAACTGCATCACTATCTGATATAATGCATTATTCTCATCAAACTAAACGCAACTGAAACTTGATTTTTATCATTTGTTAGCAACTGTTTAAAGATACTCAACCTTTCTTTATTTTTCTCAATCATTTGTCATGTTTTATTTTATTGTATTTTAACCCTTAACTTCGCAATTTTTTAAATTTCTATGAAAACATTATATCAGTTAGTTCTGAAGTAATAATAAAGATGAAAAATATTGAAAAAAAAAAAAGAAAAAAAAAAGCAGTTTTAAATTGAATTTCAGTCATTTTTTTATTTGCGGCAAGGTATAAGTAACATCAAATTTCTTAAAAACGTTTTCCAATAGAGAATTAAAATTAATTTTAAATGAACGTAAAATGTTCAAATTTCTTACCTGGTAATTTGTATCTTCAATAAACAAGAGGAAGCATAACGCATTCTTTTTATAGTAAAGACACAGTTCTGAAGCATCAAATATTTTTATAATTATTGTGATTACTGATAAAAATGTGTTGTCAACTAGTGATAAAATTAGCATGTATTTCGTTGCATGTATTTCGTTTTTTTTATCAGATAACTGATTGTTATGTAATTTTTAAAAAAAAAATGAGTCTTTTAAATTAAAATAAATCATATGTTGCAGAAATGCAACAGTGGGAAGTTAAGGGTTAAGTATTTTAACTTTTTTTATGTAGCATGAAAATCAACGAAATAATTATTTAAAAAAATCAAATGTCGCAGAAAGCTTAACAAATTAAGAATTTTCAGATACCCCTTGAAAACAAATGTCACTAAAGTTTCTTATTCAATGATCCGTAGAGGCACAGAAAGATTTGCATTGAAATTGAAATTAGACTCTGGCATTTCAAACGATCATAATCTCAACTAATTCAAATTAAATTTATTTAAAAAAAAGTTTTCCTTAGACCTAATTATTGCTGGTACCTTGCAATAGTATCTGAATAGACATCTGATTATTTCAGCGTCCTTTTTTCAACCTTTAATTTTTGTGGGTCAAACCTCCTTTGTCTGATTTACAAGTTTTCATCACCAAAACAATACGGACATTTGAAAAGTAATTTCTTTCAAATTCTCTCGCTTTAAGTGTAATCCTATATGAAAAGATCTTGCATTAAAGTTTTCGATTAGACTGGGAATAGTCCTGAATGTAAATTAGCATATAATGGGTGAAAATTTGCTGTTAAAGAACCTGATACTAGAAAAAGTGACAGGAAAGCACGACTAGATAGAAGCACGAAATAAGTAGAAGTACATTCAAATTTGACGTCTTCAGTGCAGAGCTCTCTTTACAGCTTGTGGAGAGAGAGAATCTACTAAATATTAAGGGCTCCTCATAGATGTATTTATTTGTTCTACGTTTTCTTAAATATTGCATTTTGTCCTTTTTCATTTTTTGAAGTAATTAAGAGTAAATAATTTATTAAATTAATAATAGCAACATGTGATTGAAATTAATACTCTAACTATATGTAATTGAAACATTGCCATCTTTTCATAAAATATACGCCTAAAACATTATTTACACACCGTTCCACTTTTTGTGAATGATGAAGCTATATATATATATATATATATATATATATATATATATATATATATATATATATATATATATATATATATATATATATATATATATATATATATATATATATATATATATATATATATATATATATATAAAAGGGCGCAACCAAAAAAATTGCATCATTTACGAAAAGCTGAAAGATCCTATTGTGCACTGTTCCCGCTCTTCTTCATGAGCGGAGAGCGAACAAACATTAATCACCAAATTTGTCAATTTTAATTTTTTTTTCTATTTCTTACATTTATTTCAAGAATACAGGCAGTATAAATGGAATGGCTGTGAGAATTACAACTGCCATATTATTATTATTAATGAGCAGAAGAATATCAAAATTTATCCATAAAGAAAAGATGCAGTGGAAAAATATATTAAGAATAGATTCTTTTTTTATTTACTAAAGGCTCTAAGACTTTTGAAACTTAGAATTTATCTTCTGATACTAGTTGCACCAAATAGAACGTATTTGTCAGCATATTTTATGCGTAACGTATTTTTCAGCACCATCCGGTAACAAAGCACCGAAACGCTTTGTTACCGGATTGCCATTTTCGGACTTTTTCTTTTTTTGGAGCATTGATACTTTTTAGATCAATTGAGGGTAGTACATTAGCATACCATAAAGTAAATAATTTATTTATTAATTTTTTTAAAAAAGAATCCTGCCTGAGTAACAAACTTTGAGAGTCATTTTATTGTTACTTTATCTTTTTACAAATCTTTTGTCAACATCGTTAAAGTTATGAGATGCACCTTTATTTTAGCAAACAAATGAAGCGGTCTCTTTCGATGCTATGCTCATTAAGTAAATTTTGTGCTTCATGATATGCAAATATTTGGTGACAACAAATATTTATATAAAATGTTCAAATAATAAAATAAGCTTTAAAAAAAAAAAACTTCTACTTAAAATTTTGGTCAGGGTGGAAAATAACACCACCTATTTTCTCTATTATGAACCCATATATATGTGTATATATATATATATATATATATATATATATATATATATATATATAATAAAAAATCTGCGTCATGTATATTACTGTTTTTTTTTTTTTTTTGTGGATAAAGGCGAAACAATTTCAAAGGGGAAAAAATCGCTGTCTGGGCAAAATTCGGGTAGAAAGTTTGGATGAAAGGTTTTTTCCTCAATCTAAATTTCTTTGTAAGTAAATTTCAAAAGGAAGAATTTGTGTCAACGAAAGGAAATACTTATTGGGTCTGTGTTAAAAGTAAAAACAAACATCAACGTTAATAAAGTGAATCGGCAAAAAAAAAAAAAAAAAAAGAAAAGAAAAAAAAATAGCAAAGCGTGTTTCAGGGTTACCAAGAACCCTTTTTTCCCCTGCAATTCGGTATAAGCCAAATTTGAACTCAGAAAACAGCACTTCATTTACGATTTCTTCAACAACACTAACTAGAAAAGCAGGAGTTTATTTCTAAGATTAAAAACTGTTATACGCAAAGCCAGACTAAAGCTAAATTACACTTGAACTCAAAGAGATAATTTTTCCCCTTGTAATTTATTCTTATAAAGAAATGATCTTATCTATAATACAAATCTCGAATTTAGAGAAAACTTGTTAAAAATATCTGCTTTTAAGAGAACTTATTTAGCTTCAACTTGTATTATATTCTGATACTAAGTAATTCTTTTTGCAGTTCTTATTTCTGCATTCTACTAAATGTAATATTCTAAAGATTCGTTTTTGTTCAACGCTTACAAAGGTCAATTTAATGCAAATCGTGGAGAAATATGCTTTGTGATAAGGCACTGCTAGTTCTTTCCTCGCGAATGAATTATGGCGATGAATTTTTATGACACATTCAGCTACAAAATTACCATCTTGTAGGGAGTACAAATTTGCAGTTATATCTTGTATGCATCACACTTACGAGGTAGTACTAGTTTATACCAAACACTTACGCTTACTGAGCATAAAAACTTGATTATTATCTTTGCATTTGGCTAAGATGTTTAGATTCGCCTTTATCACCAATTCATCATTTTCAAAATGTATTACAGATGCAAAATAAGTGATATTTTTACTCCATATATTTTTTATTAATTGTTTTATCAAAAAGAAATACTCCTTTAATTTTCTTAAAACGGATTATTATAATTTATTTACGTTTTTTTTTCTTCCCTCAAAAATGAATTATTGCAGTGAATTTTTATGACACTACCAGTGACAAAATAGCGTTCTTGTAGGAAATATAAATTTGCAGTTTTGTCTTGTATGCATTGCACTTAGGAAAAAGCTTAGCTTCAGCTAAAAATCTTCGCTGAGTAAACACAAATACTTAAGTATTACCGTTGCGCTAGGGCTAACAAGTGTTTAGATGCATCTTTATTATGAATTTACCATTTTGAAAATGTTTCAGAAGCAGAACAAGTGAAATTCGTATTCTATTATTTCCTTTATCAAGACATAATAACAGTCTTTTTGAATAATAAAAAAGAAAATGCGTCTTAAAAACCCTTCAGTTGGGAGTATTATAATTATTTATTCCATTACTTAAATCATAAGGCTGTTGTCAGGCTCGTCATTTCAAACTTTTCCAGGGAGGGGGCTGGGACAAAGGGTGTGGACTCAATGTAAATTTCCCCAAAATATAGGAAAAACCATGCCAACATACATGTAAACACATTGTTTTCCCAAAGTCAGGTGAGGGGGCAATTGACCCCCCTTCCCTGACCCCTCTAAATAATGGCTTGGCTATTTTTCAAAAAACTTACGCTGATTAAGAATACTTATAGTAGAATACTCGATTATTGGCATTGCGCTTTAGCTAAGATATTTATGTGTCAATGAAAAATGTCAACATTAGGATTTCGTCATTTCAAAGTGAGTTACACATATCTTCATAGTGACTATTAACTATGACAAGACAACAGCACCTACAACAACATATTCTGATATAACGGAAGGACCTGAATGACTTTTTTGTACGAAAGCAATGTTTACTGTGAAGGGATTTTCAAAATTTATGATTAAGGTGGAACAAAAGTAAATCAAAAAAATAAGTATCTATGTTTTTCAATGACAAAGAATATAATGTGCTTATAGTAAATATTTGAAACGCAAAAAGAAGATTCATCGGAAATCTAGAGGTGGGGGGGGGGGGGGCAGCTTTTGCATGGAAAATAACTAGTTCCTAAGAAAACTACTTATTTGAAGTTAAAGACATTACTTTCTATACAGGGAAAGATCTAAATACAGGCTGAAACGTTCTTATCTTTGGCTTATTTTAAAAACATTTGAATGCAGCTGTATCTGCACATTAATATTGAGATTTCGAATTGTTTGTCTATTTGCTGCAAGAATTGAAGTCTGTATTATTTCAATGTTCTGTATTGACTTTCAGAACTATTGATGAAGAAATGATATTCCAAAGTCAAAGTAAATTTTTCTCTTTCTTAAATTCTGCTTCTCTATCGTTTTTCTTTTAACCAAGAAACCATACGTTAATTTAATAAAGATACAAATTAAAAGTAACAATCAAAATAGCGTAGTAAGACATATTTCTTTGAAACATTAATCATAGCTCTCATCTTTAAATAATCAAGGTGTCAAGTGTTTAAGTCTGGTGTCTTTTTAGAAAAGTTGCCCCGTTTTATTTATTTTTATTTGTTGACCATTGTAGTTAACAGCACTACATTTAAATTCATGAAATGTTCTTGATTATGCACAAATTATTTGATCTCGTCTTCCCGTAATCGATGCATAAAGTACTAATGTTATCCAATTTATTTATTTACTGCGGGCAAAAATAAATAAATAAAAAGCATGATTTCAATTCAAAAATTTTAAAAATCAAATCATTAGCAAATGTAAATAATAGATAAAGCAATATTATATATTATTTCTCTAGTCGGTTTTCTGCTTGCACTCGAGAACTTCCTTACTTTTCTTACCTTACTATTGCGCTAGAAACTCGAAGATCATTGCAAGGATTTTGATCATAGTTTCGGGGCTACTGTGAGTTTTGTTGCTTTTGATTGACTTTTTTTTCACTGTTTAATTCTGATCCAAATTTCCAAGAACATATAATTTAAACTCATTGTAGAATTTTAAACCACAGTTGTGCTGTTGCATTAAAACCTGAAAAGAAATAACCCTGAATGCGTAATGCACACTACATTTCTTCAAGCAAAGTGGCCTCGTTTGTTGTGTCCTAGCGATGTGCTACAATGCAAAAGCATATCATATGAATAATTTATAATGTTGTAAAGTACAAATGAATATAACGGGAAACCTCTTTGTTCCAGAGTAATGAAAGAAATAAAATTGGCATCAAAAACGTGAATTAAAAAGAAAAATACTTTGCGAAAAGGAAAGTAGTAGTTTTTTAGTGTATTGAGACTTTAAAAAAAATACTAACACGGAAAAAGTTCTGCTCTAGGTTTTATTCCAGACAACGCTTCATAAAACAGAAAGCTAGCTTTGGAAACAGCGCTAAAAATAACCCTGAATGCATAATGTCAGCCAAATTTTTTCAAGATAAGTGGCATATTTTTGAGCTGTTATATCCTACAGTGTAAAAGAATACCACACGGATAATTTCTAATGTTGTAAAAAGTACAACTGAATATAACGAGAAACCTCTTTATTCCGAATTCAAGAAAGGAATAAAATTGGCAGCAAAAAAGAATTGAAAAGAAAAATACTTTCGGAAGATTAGAAAAGGTATTGGCAAATAAAATAACACCAACAAGTCTTCCGAGATGAAATATATCGTTATGGCATATTTCCAAGAGATCAGGGCTATCAGCAACTGTCTGTGACAGAATGCATGCGTGAACCATCAGAAGCTCTCCAAAACATCGTAAAAACCATTAACGTACTGAAGGGGAACGAATTTGTGACAACGATTCTTTGACAGTCAGTGAAATAGTACTTATTCAGACAGAGCAATTCTTAAAAATGCTTGGTACGAAATGAAAATAATGTGTTTGAATAGGAAAGCTGCGCAACACGTAAAAAGGAGGATTTTGTAATGTATCAGAAGTATGTAAATGAAAAATTGAGAGGCTTTAATTACGAGAAAAGCTTCTTAATTGCATCCTGATACTTGTCAAAATTATCCTGAACCTATTAAACTGAGTAAAAACTAGCAGCAAGAGAATAAAAAACGAAAAAAAAAAGAAAGATTTTTATTTTCTGAAATGTTCTGAATAAAGGTACTCTTAACGAATGAGATGCGCGAAAGTTTAGTTGTTTAGAGGAATTTTTTTTTATCTTTGGTATTAGATATTATCGTCTGGTCTTTTCACTAGTAGAAAACATTTTATTTATTTATTGTTTCCTTTTTTTTCTGGGAAACTATTTTTGCACTGTAAAAAATAGATGTTGTTTTTACAGTAGAGTACAGCTAATTTTATAGTAATAAACTGTAAAAATTGCTAATTTTACAGTAATAAACTGTAAAAATTGCTAATTTTACAGTAATAAACTAAATTTGTTAATTTTACAGTAGTTAACTAAAATTAATAGTTTACAGTGATAAACTGTAAACTTGCTAGTTTTGCAGCTTATCATTGTGCATTTCAGTTTTAAACTGGAATCCCTACTGCCAGTATTATACTGTATAATATAGCTAATTTTTGGCAACAAACTGCAAAATTGAGGTAATAAACTGTAAAATTTCTGCTTTACAGTATTAAACTGTAAAATTGCTAATTTTACAGTTTATTGCTGTGCGTTTTAGTTTTAAATTGGCTCTGCTACCAGTATTATAATGTAATAACAGTTTATTTCTTGCAGTGTATGGTGGGTCTTCTTTTGCACTCATTATTTCTGTATACTTTTGGAAGATTATTTTACATTAAACATTTACACGCGGTGAATTCTTCAGAAACATTTTTTCCAAGTTTTGCTTACGAAATGAAAATTTTCTCAAAATTTGGATATTTGGAACCTTGCTCTACTGCTGTCTTAGGCAGGAATTCAAGTGAAACACCACTGCAATCGTTTCGAGGCGATTGCAAATTGCAATCGCTACTGGAAGTCGAATTACATTAGAATTGCATCTCGTAGCGATTGTAACGTTTCACTTGAATCCAAAGTTGGAAATTTGCGATTGCATTGGTGAGTTACGACCGTCCGTGTTTCACTTGAATTCCTGCCTTATGCGCTTAAGATTAATTATTCGTGACCCTAACGCATTACACGGAATTGCTACGCGATTTACATTTAAAGGAAAAAATATAATCATTTAGATAAAAACATATTGTAATAGATTTTGATGCTACGTATAAAAAGATAAGAATTAAGATTTCTCGATGATAACAACTGGGGGGGGGGGGGAGATGTGAAAAGCTTTTCTTCTCGTGACTATATCTTTGAATGAGTTGCAACTTAATGTGTAATTCTACTAGCAGATAAAAATGCAATAAATTATTTTTTATAGGTCATGTTTTTCATTAAAATACGTACCAACATACAAATAACAAAATGCTAAATTGAAAAAAAAAAAAAAAAAGATCGCTGAAAATAATGAAGAAATCGCGCGTAAGATTTCGTTGCAGCTATTATTCAATCTAAGAATTAATTTCTTTCAGAAAATTAGTTCTACACTATTTATATGATTTCACTATCTTAACAAGGTTATAACTGTAAGTCCAGTTCAAGTGAAATGAAGAACATGGGTTTTATAACATTTAAAATAAAGAACTAAGCTATAACTTTATAGATATAATAACTTATGAAACTCACTCTATTTAAGTAAGAAATAATAGAGATAAGGTTAACGTTATGCTATAAGTATATAGAACGAAATTATAGAAGCTATATAAGACTTACTTCAACTATTTAGTATTAATAATAATAAATAATAATAATCATAATAATAATAGTTTATTGATTCAAACAATGACAACTGGTATTATTAACATGCCATAACCCTAAAATAATACTGCATTTTTATGTAAGCATAACGCTACTATACCATTAAATATTAAAACATTATTAATAAATTAGTTTATAGTTGTCCCAAATAACCTTGCGTTAAATTTGGACATGAAAAAAGTTTGATACTATTGGTGTGGTTCACCAATACTTTAAAATAATACAAGAAAAGAATTTAGGTAGATTGGGAAAATGGCAAACATTTTTCTTTGAATTAAAGCTCTTTTGAGAAATGGTTTTTTCAAAAGTATCAAATGCTTCCTCATTGTTAGGAGAAAACTTGCGTTTTTTTTCAACTTCGGAATTGATGTAAATTAGTTAATTTGTTTTAAAGAGAGGAAGAAGAGTTAAGAGGTTTGAATATTTTAGCATTGGTGAAAAGATTTTCTAACATATATTTATTTTTATTATGATTAAGACACTGCCATTTCAACAACGAGTTACTGAAATAACAATCTGCATCTCTTTAATTATTTTACTTGCTTTACAAACTCATTTTCTGATGCCTTTTACACTTATTATACATACTCAGATATCCATATTTGGTTCCCATTACAAAAGTACGGGAACAAGTAATTCATAGATTAACAGTGAAAAATAATTGTAATATACAGGGTGCGCCAGAGAAACTTACTTTTTTGAAATGTCAATAAAAACAAAACTACTTAAGTTATTGTTTTAATTCTTTTTTTATTTGAGAACACAATATCCCATTTTTTTTTTTTTTTCATTTAGTTTTGAAAATGACATCGGTTAAATGATGACCCCCATTGAGCATACACTGATTAAGACGATTTTTAAAGTTTGTGAGCACTCTTTGCAGCATATCAATTGGTATGTTGGCAATTTCGTTGCGAATGTTATTCTTGAGGTGAGCTATTGTGCGTGATCGATCAACATAAACCAGGGATTTCAAATAACCCCATAAGAAAAATCGCACGGCGCCAAATCTGGGGAACGTGCTGGCCATGGGAGATCGCCTCTGAAAGAGATGAGGTGGTCGGGGAAATGTTGTCGCAACAAATTCATTGAATCTCGTGCTCTGCCTCTGTGCTATATCCCCATCTTGCTGAAACCACACGTCCCTAATGTTCATTTCTTCGAGGCTGGGAAGGAAGAATTCCTCGATGCGCGCGTTGCGTAGCAGTAACTGAGCGACCGTTCGAAAAGTAGCTTTCGACGGCAAAGGCCCGCTGTTCTTTTGAATATAGCATGATGACGACTAATTAAAGGGAAAACAAAACTTTGTTTTCCCTTTATTTCCCTTGATTTCCCGCTCCAGATGCGCCCACTCTCGGCCTTCTACGCAGCCAACTTACCGCGCAGGATTTTTTTCAAAAAAGTAAGTTTCTCTGGCGCACCCTGTATAAAGAATTAGTTTATGCATCAGAATTATTCTCCAGCGAACAATTCGCAAATGAATGCGATTGTTGCTATTTATATTTCTGGCCTAATAATGAAAAAATAAATATTTATGATCCAAACTGGTTTCATTGTTTTTGTCACTAGTTTTCAAGAAGACTGATGCCTTTTTGCATGAGTGTCGAACAATTTTCAAAGCATTTTTTCTACTCAGTTTTAGGACTCAAAATCATACATTTCAAAATCATCAGTTGCACCTTCGGGTGTCGAAAATCATTGATCACGTGATTTATTTTATATGTTCATGCATTGAAACATTTATTTGGGTAGTTAACTAATGCTGTATGAGGCTTGAACTATTAACTCGATTTTTTGACCGCTAAAAAACTCCTTTGTTTGAGACGATACACGGAAACTCGCATTGTCGATTATACAACGTGATACAACGGATATTTTTAACTAAAACTTTCAAGAGTAAGTATTAATGGATTAATAGTTCGTCCTTGTTCAAGAAAACTGACTAACTTCGTGCTTAATATACCTAGAAATTACGCTTAATGTATTGTAGTGTATGCAGAAATGTAGCTTTTAAAGTCACATAGAAGTTAAAAATTCACTCAAGTGAAAAAAGAGATACGTTTCTGAAAGCCCCGCCTATTAGAAAAGTATCTGAACTTATTATTATTATTATTGTTTTGTAAAATCCTGAGGGGCACAAATCAGGCGTGTTTACATAAGCTGATCTTGAGCCTTTGTACTCTTGTGTGAATACTTTCCCTGTCTGATATTGCGTCAGTAGATGAATAGCAGCGTTTGACTGATGTAGTATATACTATTCTCATCAGTTTTATTTCTTTAACTGCAAAAAAAAAAATAATAACAAAATAACTATAACAACGTTACTGCACCACATTTTATCATAAACTGGGCGAGAGGAAAGTGGAAAGCATTCGGAAGATGCATACGGCTTTCAGTGACGAATACATTTGGCAGTACAATTTCAGCACTTAATTTATAACATTTTATCAGAAAAAAACAGACTTCTGTGGCTCACAGGTTCCTTACTTTCCTGGTCTGACCTTCCTGTAGTTTTTGACTGTTCCCCAAACTTAAGGAGGCCGCGTTGAAAGTAACGAGATTTCAGACAAGAGAGTTGACATGCAACGACAGTCAAGCTAAACTGTATTCAAAAACAAGTCTTCTGCAAGAACGCTTCTGCAGCACTGCTTAGAAGTACGTGGAGCCCCAAGAAGACTACTTTGAGAGAGATTAGCAGTAGCGTACATAAACTTAGGTGCACTCCCCTCCCCCGCAACAATTGTAAGTGCGCCCCAGACCGTAAAATCATATAAAATTTTCCCGCGTAACTCGTTTAACTATTTTTCTGGGTTATGAGCCCTCAAACCTCGTGCGTTCGCCCGCGCAGCGGGAGCTACATAGTTGTTATGTGTACCACTGGAGATTAGATTTCCAAACACTTCATGTATGCCAGTTTTTTTCTTCGGCAAAAGATCAGACGCTTTTCTTACAGAAATCGTATTTATAAAGATTGAGATGAATAATGTGACCCAAACCTAATGAGAAAGCGTCGTTAATGTAATGGACAATGACTTTAAAATGCTAATGAACATCTCAGCAACACTAAAATATTTGTAAACTGTTTGAAATTTCAGAGAAAAAAATTGTAATATATAATATATTTTAAACTGTTTTCAGAAGATTTACAAACAGACTCAAGATTAAAGACAGCATGCCAACCTATGTATGTTACCTTCGCCGCTTTAGTTGCATCACTAGGAGGAATCTTATTCGGATACGACATAGGTAAATTACTTTTTTTAATTTTTTTTCAGTACTACCATGACATGGCTTTACCTGTGGAAAAATGAATGCACGAAAGATGCATGCCGGTTGTCGATGCGACACAGGGGTTCGCATACACAGGTACCCGATCGGTAAGGCATCGTACTCATAATCGTAGGTTCCCGGGTTCGATCCTAGCCTATCAAAGATCCACCGTCGTTACTAAGGGTGGCTGGGTGACGTAAAATAGGGGTCGTGGCGGGGCCTCCGCGACTCTCTCTGAGTGGGCCTGGAACAAGGTAGAAGCGAAACTAACTAAGCGATGGTTGCTTTTCGCCGAACTAGACGTTTAACATTCTCTCTCGTATCGTTTTCTCAACGCTTACGATTTTTGTATTTGCGTATGCGTTTAGTTAACTACAATTTATTATTTAATCATGATCAGTGTATATTTATACATTTGTTTTGAGTTTAAACTGCTTTTTTTTAAAATAAAAACAGAGAGAGTCGCGGAGGCCCCGGTCGTGGTCACAAAGTCCTGCAAGTGAAACGATACCTCTGGGGGTACTAGACCAGGGGTTTGCTCGGTCCTTGGTCTGTATCAAAAGAACAGAGCGCTCTCTTTAGGGCCCCATCCCAGTCAAACCACGAGTTGTGGTAGGTACGGGGGACCCTGGAGAGTAAAGTGTCGATGCGACTCATGATACTCACAAATTTATCCCCTCCCCACCCCTCACCCCTGCTAATCTACTATTGAACCCAACCTACTTGTTTTTTCTTTTTAAGAAGCTTGATATTCTTTTATCATATATAAAGTGAAGTGATCATGGTAGGGGGTTCATTAAAGAAAATTTAGTTGCTCAACAGATTGGTTCAAAATATTCTTCATATTTCACATAAGTCACCGCCATTTTATCCTAAACTATTTCATCATGTTCATAATTAGTATAGTTGTTATCGTGTTCATGATGAATAATCACTATGAAGCTATGGGGTGCCATTAATTCTAGAGGTTGAACTTCCTCATTTACATAAAAGAAAATACAATTTAGAGCACAAATAGAGGCAATAACACACAGGGATCCAGTGAGAACCGAACCCACAGCCTCCAGCATTTTAAGCCAAGTTTTTACTTCGGAGATACGGAGGGCCCCAATGGAAACTGCTTTCACATACACACATTATATAGGCAAATCTGTATCTTTTGATACATAATTCAACCAATTGTGTGCATGTTTTAAAATGTCTATATCATCGTTTAATTCAATTTTGCATTATTTAGATAAATGATTCAAACTACAATTTAGAAATTTCTTATCGTGCACTCTCAATTTTCACTGACCTTTTATCGTGGACCCTCTATAAGCTAGTAGATAAAGCATTGGACTCGGAATTGGAATGGACCCTACTCAGTTAGAATATAAATAAATAATAAATGTTCTAGAGAATGAAAATTTTTTGTTAGAAAGAAAAATTGTCTGCAAAAAAATAATAATAATAACAATGAGAAATAAATAAAACAAATACATGACTAAACAAAAAATCGTCTGCACAGCCAGTCATTTTTTCCTAACCAGCATTGCGGAGTCGATTGCGGAGTCGGAGTCGAGGATTCGGTGTCGGAGTAGGAATCGGAGTCCTTAACACAGCTTATTCAGAAAAAAGTCCCCATACATTCTTCACCACGAGCATTTTACGACAAAATTTTTTTGAAGGAAATCCGCCTTTAAGTTCAGGATCTACATTAAGCTTAAATTTCCCCGTAGCCGCTAATGTTAAGTTTTTCTTGAACGGTTCAATGTTAAACGAAAAATTGTTCAAATCGAAAATTCAAGTACGGAAATGAAGTATCCCTGATGAGATCTTTCGAACAAAAAAAAAAAAAATTTGTCCAAATCGGACTGTTCACTAAAAAGTTAGTATCGCGGGACAGGTTGTTTGAACAGTTCAAAGTTGATCGAAAAATGGTTCAAATCAAAAAGTAAAATATGAGAAAGAGGTGTTCTTGCCGAGATCTTTCGAACAAAACAAAGATTGTTCAAACCGGAATGTTCATTCGAAAGTAATTAGGGGGGGGGGGGTAAACCGACACAGCGACCGACCGACATACACACAAATTCCCCATCTCAAAACCCTACTTTCCAATTTTTAATTTTTCGATATTTATTTAATTTTTTTATTCCTTTTTGACTTTTTTTTTTGGACTTTGTGATATTTTTAAGATGCGATAAGAGACTTTTAATTCTTTTTTCGCCTTTATTTTACTTTATCGGGAAAGTAGGCTCAAAAGAAATATGATGAAGAACAATTATCAAAAAGTTAAATTGACAGTTAAAGAGTTCTACAATCATGTTGCACAATTAACATTTCTCTACAAATAAAATTAAAGAAATTATAACAAAAGAAAGGAAAACTCCCACCGTGCCCCGCTTGCACCTACACACCTCAAACTTGGCTGTTTCTTCTAAAACTTTATACCAAGGAGATTAAAGAGGAGGAGCTAAATCTCTGCTATCTCAAAGTGGCAACGAATTCTCACCCGCCGCCAGAGGACGCTAGCTGAAACGCTCCCTATCTCCGACGGGAATCAATGTAAATGATACTGAATCTGTCATCTTTTTAAATGCTGCTATGGGGAAGAAAAAAAAAATTTTTTTCAACTGGATTTTGGTGTAAACCTTCGATTGACATTATGAATTAAATATGAATTTCATCCCACAAAAATAGGTGCCGTATTCTTTGAGAAATAGGTTTAATCGAATGCACTTACCAACTTGCCAAATCTGACAGAATCTGTCATTTTAAAAGACTGCTGTTGGCAAGAATATTTTTTTTTAAATTGGAATTTTGCTCAAACCATCGATTAACATTATGAACTAAATATATTTAATAAATACATTTAAACCAATAATTATTTTGTCTACTAAATATATTTAATTAATAACAAAATTAAATTCTGACATAATTAATTTTTTGCCTCATGCTTAATTTATCAACAATTTAGAGAACTGATTCTCAGCAAAAATTATATCGTACAATGCAAAGAAAATGTCACATATAGTCGCATATATGTCAAATTTGGCAAGTAGCTAGATGCCGTTGATTAAACATCTTTCTTAAAAAATACGGCAAAATTTCAGTGGGGTGGATCAAAGTCATATTTAGTTCATAATGTTAATCGATGGCTTACACCAAAATCCAGTTGAAAAAAAAATTTTTTCTTCCCCATAGCAGCATTTAAAAAGATGACAGATTCAGTATCATTTACATTGATTCCCGTAGGAGATAGGGAGCGTTTCAGCTAGCGTCCTCTGGCGGCGGGTGAGAATTCGTTGCCACTTTCAAACTAGCGCATCCGTAGAACATTTCTCTCCTTCTTTCTACTCCGTGCTTTATACGCAAGAAAGCTCTGAACAGTGAACACATCACGTAATACCATTCGGTATTTTAATCCCTAAAACACTCTCGAAACTTGAATGCAAAACTGATTGCAAACATTTCTGATTGAAGTTTTTTTTTTTTTTTTTTTGGATAAATTAATCTAATCTTACAACAGCCTTTTCAGACATCTAATTTAATTTGGGATACTTAATAAGGAAAAAAAAGCCTTTTTTATGATAATAATAATTTTTTTTGATCAGGCACAATGAGAACTATCAGGAAGATAAGAGTTATTGAGACATATGGAGAAACAACTATTATAATTCATATTGAAAGATTGCAGGAAGTGAACAAAATGAACTTTGATGCTTTTAAGCTACGAGGGGGAGCTGAAAAGTTCCTGATTTTTCCCCTTTCCAGTTGAAAATTGAGAAATTTTTTGTTACCATAAAAAAGCTTGTTATCTTGTGATATACCTTAAAAAACGTAAGTTGTTTTCCACTCTATTAGCTATTTCAAGTTTGAGGTAGAAGATAACACGGTAGAGACTCAAGAACTTTTCACGTTTGTGCATATGCAGTGCAGTTGAGGAGCATTATCAAGTTCCCTTTTTCTCCAACGAAAGAACAGCCCTGTTCTCACCTAATAGTGCGGTTCTGTGACCTGACACTTCAGTGTGAATGTCCTTTGTGGGTTTTTTTTAGAGAAATATAAACTTCATAACGTTCCTCAACTACAGAGTTGTGAAACTTGCTTGAGCCTATCTCAAATTTTAAAGAAGATAATACAGTGCTAAACAACTTACATTTTTGCAGTAATATTACAAAAGAACAAGCTTTTTTATGGTAACAATTTTTTCTTTTTCAATTTTTAACTAGAAGGGGCAAAGTCTGGAACTTTTCAGCGCCTCCTCGTTTGATTTAAAACGTAGTCTTTTACTGTTTTTATATCTTGACCTTACTGGAAAAATCTTACAACTACACATACATTTTTTTAACAACTTTAGCTACATAACATTCACGAATAGCATTTTAAAAATGTAGCATTATATTTGTATTTATATTTTTTAGTGAAATTATCACAGCCAATTTCATAAATAAGAAATAATCAAGAAATAATCAAGCCCCTTCGTCGCTATAAATTGTTTTGTTTTCTAATGCCATTATCTGTTAAAATTTACATAAGATTATTCTGATTCCATTTTCGTCTAATGCTTCAACAGGGATCATCTCTGGAGCATTGTTACAACTTGATCAAGAATTCAATTTAACTTGTTTTCAGCAGGAAATGATTGTATGTGCGGTTCTTCTGGGTGCCTTTATTGCTTCATTCTTTGGAGGTAAATTTTTTCCTTCATGTGGTTCTCTGCACCAGATCTCTTTCCTATAAGTTAACTTCAAAAGCATAAACTCTGTTAAAACTATAGATTTTTTTAAATATGATACTTTTTGTGATTCAGTTAGCAATTTTAAATTCCGGTATTTTAAACGATACGGCCTTGATTTACATAATTACAGTAAAAAATGCTGAAATAATTCATAAGTAAATTGCATGTAAAAAGAAAGTAAAAATCCTAAATATGTTTTTTTTTTTTTTTTGTTTCTGCACTGTCTTTCACAAAACTGTCAAATAATAGTAATCGAAACGGGAAGCATATCATTAAAACTGTTAAATCAATTACATGGCATATTTACAGCATGTAAAAAAGTATGTTTGTCACATCTGGCAGACTTTCAGTTAACAAAATTATGTTTCATGTCAGCTAAATCGAGGGCCTCCGTGGTTCTATGCTAGAAGTTGCGTCTTCTAAGCCGGAGGTCGAGGGCTCGATTCCCACCCCCTCTTGGAGGCTCTTTCATTCATCTGTACTGTTAAATTCTTAATACACTTGTTCAGAGGCAATGCATATGGTACGCAGTCCTTTTAGTATGTGTGCAGCTGATTTGCTTCTAAATAACAGAAAGAATGCTGCTAAATTATGCGAACGGAATTACGTTTCTATCAATGGATAGTAGTAGCGCTCTGGCAATTGCTCAATTTGCAAGAAGGGGATAAAAAAATAGTTACTTAGAAATCGTTTATGTTTTGTGAAGTTTAATTCGTATGGGAGACCGGGGTACATTGGTACATCTAGCAGAAAATTCTTACTATTTTATGATAAAAAGTTTTGTTAATTTTTGTTCAGACGTAACCCGTGCAATGCCGGGCTACACCGCTAGTAGCGTAATATAGTTAAAGCTACTTTTGCCAAAACACTACAAAACCAATTCCAACAAACTTAATCCGAGGAAAAAAGTTAGCACTTTTGGCAACGTTTAGGAGTGAAATTAAAAACCTTTTATAATAATCAACTACAAATATTGGCATTGTACAAACGTGCATGTATTAAAGTGCCTCGGTCCCTTCTACTTACAGTTAAGCTGTTATAAAATTTAAAAAAAAATCGCATTGAATGAAAAAGGATAAAAATGTTTTGAATTTACACCTGAAAGTGGACGAATCCTTGAACAAAGACACTAATTTTTGTAACATTGTTTGAAGGAAACATTGTGGACCAATGGGGCAGAAAAGCAGGAATTGCTGTGTCTTGTGGCCTTTTCATCGCAGGGAGTTTAGTACTTAGCTTTAGCGTCAACTATGCGATGATTATGTTTGGAAGAATCATTGTGGGATTTGCTGTTTCCCTTTCAATTACTTCAGAATGCACATACATATCAGAAATATCTCCACCGGTAAGATCCCTTAATTTTTTTATCTAAAATTGCTTAAGCAGGATCTTAAGAGATGTTTTTAGAAAAACTGAACATAAAATTACCATTTTATGCGGTTTTCATACTTTTATTATTAGTCTGAAATGAAGAAGATTATGTTAAAATAAATTCGTTTTTCCAAAGTGTCTTACATCTGTTGTTCGAAATGTTTCATCCAACCAAATAATTTTAACGGCCATATTTCTGATATAAAGCAAAGCTTTCAATTACTACATGAAATTCCATTGACAGTTTCAGTGTTTTCTTTGAATTTTTTAATTGTTGGAAAGAACAGTTTGTGTAGCCTTCATAGCAGATATCTATGTATCAGCAATTGGTAACTCAGCAATTTAGAATGATGGAGAAAAAGTTTGGTTTTCTTCACATGCGTTTTTGCTACAATTATAGGCGCAAATAAATTTTCAATAAAGCAAACAAAAGTTAACATGATGTTGTATTCTTTAGCTTGATTGAAGTACCGTAAAATGGGTGAATCGGAACACTTTTCATCTTTGATTGTAAAAATGTAGTTAAAAGATTTTTTTTAATTTGATTCTTGGGTAAACACTTCGGTCTTGCTTTGCTTTTGATATTCAAAGCAAAGACAAAACATTTCGAACAGTTATTATTTATATATATAGGAATTTAGGGGTATTCCAAATCACCCCGCTGATAGGGGTCAATCGGAACACATGTTATTATTTTTTTTTTTCAATTTAACCTGTAGTAGGTCTCACAAACATGAGTAATATTGATGAGGGAGAATAAGAACAGATAGTTATTGTCAAATAAAAATTTATTTTCTATACCAGTAAACGTTTATGATTTGTCAAAATTCAAAATGATTTTGAACTTATGAAAAATTAAAATTAATTTTGAGAAATGCTTTTGAATTGAAATACAAAGCTGCAACATAAATTGAAGTCACTCATATTGTCCACAAATATGTACGTGGCCGTAAAACTAGCAGTTGTGGCTTAGCTTAAGTTTCTTCATAACATCTTCTGGGATGAACGCTGCCTTTTCTTTAGTTTCTTAAAATCTCTGGGTTTTGGGGATTTGTCCTGTAAGATTTTCCTACTTATTCATCACTGTCTGTGTGCTGGACTTTTGCTACATAAAGTCTGTATGACTTTCCCCCATGTATTTTAGGTAAGCAGAAGTCTCTTGGAACAAAAATATTTTTAAATCTGCAACTTTCTGTCATTCTAAGATCTAGTGTTGCTTACGAGAAGGGTTAAACAGTAATAAATCCTTGTTCTTGTCTTGACTAGAAGAATTGGGGTTAGAATCTTGATTTTTCAAACAGTTTCCTTTAAATAAGTTTGAATTGGAACAACAGAACCGAGTGTTCCAATACACCCCGCAATTTATTTTCCTATGGCATTTTTCAGAATTCTTCATTTTTAGGACACAATTTTAAAAAAATGTAAATTCTAATGTGGTATTCTGTTGTTCAGATACATTCATAATTGAAACATACCACTCTTAGGTTTAAAATATAAGAAGATTTGTACGTACATATGAAGTTTTGCAGTCTATGAAAACGTGATGTTTTCTAGCATTCCACGTGCAGCCCTACTTATAAGCCAGTAGCGTTGCCAGATTGTCAAAAGTATTTTTTTCCTACTTCCTATGATCTTACCTTTCTATAAAAAAAAAATAATGGCGAAAAATACCCAATAGTATATTTATGAAGAATTTCTTCGCACGGTCGGGAAGTTTTGTTCCGATTGACCCCGCTATTCCTATACACCCCATTTTACGGTAGACAAGCTAGCATCAAGCAATTTCGCATTAACTCATAGAAAGGGTTTACAATTTTTAAACAAGAAGGAAATAAAAAATTAATTTCAATGTAGGAGTTTCCAAAGAAAGAAATTTCACTGCCAAGATGCATATTTAGACATATGAACTGCCATCCAATCACATTGGTAAAATTAAACGATATGCATTATTTGTCCTTTACAGTTTGCAGCCTTAAAATTGCCTAGCGTGACCGTATGGTGTGGGTGTAATTAACTACGCGTTATAGTAACGAAACAGAGTGAATCGATCACAAAGCATAGGAATAGATTAATTACTTTAGTATATCCACGAGGGTAAGTCGATTTAAACTTTTTTTTTAAAAATCGAAAACGCCTACGGTGTAAAGTTGTGTATTGGTATCAAATATTTGTAGAAAAAATGGCTTTGAAATAGAAACATATTTACATCTAACTCAAGGCGCTTGAAGCATAAAAATAACCTCACGCTTTTTTTTAGAATAGGTCGAAAATACGCTTATTTTTATTTTCTTCCTTTATAAATGAACTTTTATTGCTTTGAAAAAAAATGCTGTATGTTATACTGAAAAACAATAATGGAACTTTTGCCTGACATTTAATGCCGTTTCTTCTTTCTATTGTTTCAACACCTTTTTTTTTTTTCTTGTTTTGTTTTCAGAATCGTCGAGGCATGATGGTTTCCCTGAATGAAGTGGGGATTACTATTGGATTCCTTCTGGCATATTTCGTGGACTATTTACTCATTTCAGTGGCAAGTGGATGGTACCTACCAATTTCGATATTTCTTTAAAGATAATTAATACAATGTATTAAGTTTAAGAGCAATTTCAAGCATATGAATGTTTCTGTTTATTGGACTTATTTCTTTGTTTCTTCCCATTTTAGTTTTTCTTAAACCAAAGTTTTAAATGTCGAAATGAGACCAAAATATTGATGTGCCCCAATTTTTTTTAATTATAAAAGTCTTCTTTCAGAATGTAATTTACATACAATTAAATAGTCCCAATAGGGTTGTTTTACAATTTTTCCACTTATTTTAAGCTTCAACCAGAGAATTGGACTCATTCTTATGAACCCAATGTCCAAAAAAAAAAAAAACACGTAGGTTTTTTTTTCCTCTTTTTCTATGTTGGGGAAGAATCGCATGTAACATAGTCACTTCACAGCTCTTCCGTGAAGAATATTGTTTTGACCCAGTCTCACTAACAGAACGGCATTTTTCATTATTTTCACTTGTCACTTGGTTCTGTTAGTTTTTTGAATATAATGCAATATCTTACTACCTATAAAATAAAGAACATTTATTGTGGGCAGAATAGTCTATTAAAATCAAAACCGATCAGGCCCGAGGATATAACTATGATTGTAAGATAGAAGAGACTATTGCTTAATTTTACCTAAAATGATGATTTGCAAAACTAAATTGCTTGAAAATACCAAAAAGGCTTGATACAGTACGGAGCAAAAAACCTTCATTGGCATGTTTATGCAGTAAGAACGTGCTGAAAGGTGCCCCGATGACAATACGTAAAACGTGTCCCGTCGCCTTGTTGTTATTTATTGTTAACGTGCACCAAAATTTAAAACCTTTTTTGTTCATACAAATACTGTGCCCAAACGAAGACAAAGTTCTGATAATGTTCATATATTTGTTTATTTTTAACTAAGCATTCTTAGTTCACTATAAATTTCAAAAAGTTCAACATAAAATTTATTCAACTTAACAGAAAACAGGTTATCTTCTCTGAATTCTCTATCAGAGCTCGACGGACGGTAAAAAACGTGACAGTACTGGAACAGCACGAAACTCACGTTTCAAAAAAAGTGCATTGCGTAAACGTGCCCCGGTCAACCTTACATTGTATTTTAAATTATATTTTCGTTTGATTTGCATTGAATGACGCTTTGTTCAATTGTAGTGCTTTAAGCTGGACAGTTTCTCATAAAACAACAACGAGAAAGTATTTTTAAAGTGATTTACTGTACATGTTAGAAGAGTATGTCATTGTGTTTTACGTTTTATAAAAGACGCGGAATCGAAAACGGGGAATATTCTTTTTTACAAGACATTAAAACGTAGAACGTAGACGAAAATCATGCTGTGAAAAATAAAAGGTAATAAAAAATATCATTTCAATAGAAGCCGCACAAATATAGACATGATACTTTGTGATCTAATGTTACTATTTATGCTTTTGGTTTTAAAAAAACTCAGATTTCAGTACAACGTTGTATTGTGGAGTAAAGTCAATGATTTCGTCTTAAACATATTTAAACGATATTCTTCCAAAACAATATTTTTCTCTATGAATAACTATTTCATTATTAATCAAATGTAACCAAGGCTATTTTTAGAGTTCATCAATCAACAGCACAAGGAGAAGGTCGTAACAGAACTTCAGTGTCTAAGTTAAAATGGGAACACTTCATTTATTTTCCAATTTATAACTAACTCTAGTTTGGAGAAACAAATGATAGATTGAGTCTCATAATGAGATCATTGACCTTGAGAGAGCTAGTTTCAATTCCTTCAGATAGAGTTTATTTTTGCCAATATCAATCGTCATTTATTTTCAAGAAAGCAAACCGACTTTCCTCACTCCTTTTTTAAGAAAAGAAAAGTACAGGGAGGAAACGCGACGTATCAATTTTTCCAGTGTTCCAGACAAGCATGCTTGAAAAGTTCAGAACCTTTTTTCATAGTACAGCAAATCTTTGGGATATTTGTTGCCTTGATCCTCCTTCTTTCATACCTGTTTATAAATATCAACATTCTCTCTGCGATTATTAAATGTTGCCTCAACTTGAACATTAAGAGAGAGAGAGAGAGAGAGAGAGAGAGAGAGAAAGAAAAAGAAAAACAAAATGTTTCTCCTTTCCTCCGGGCACTCTTCAAATGGGATTGGTTACACTTTCGTCCGTCGGAATTCAAGTCACTGGAACCAAACTGCACATTTCCGTAGAGGTATAGTGCGTCTCCGGTAAGTTGACCTCTGGCATAGGCAATTTTTCGTCTTTTTCGAGTAATAGGAAAGGATCATTGGGACTGAATTGCTTTGGGTCACTTCCGTAGTAATTTTGCAGAAGTATTCCAGCTCAGATCCGTTGCAACTACCGTAAAGTCGGGTTACTTGGACCCTAGGGGGTTACTTGAGCTCATTACAGTAAAATGATAAAATCTAGGTTTGGTACTTATTAGTTGAAGACTTGCACGTAGTTCCTTGTTTCTCCTCTAGGTAGAAGCACTCTGCAGTCTCTAATGCTAGTACCAAACCCAGATTTTATCATTTTACTGTGGGCTCAAGTTACCTCCTTGTGGGTCCAAGTAACCCGACTTTACGGTACCCATTCCTATTACACGGATAAAGAGAAATATTGTCAATGTCGAAGGTCAAAGGAGCTCTATAGATCTCCAAAAAAATGTATCTTTTATAGTTCAAACCAAAATTTGAAGTATTAAAATGAACAATGTTCCAGAATATCTCATTCCAATGAAATTCTAGGCTATTTGCTAAGTTATACAGCATTTTTTTAAAAGCTAGATTTATCAATTTTGTTAAATAAAGTTTAATATTTGAAAAATCTGAAAGACTAAAAACGAAAAGTTAAAAAAAAAAAAAAAACACCCGAGTTCATCTGACGAATTCCATTCACATTTTTTGCTGTTAGGATTAAGATAGTAGCTGTATAAAGAAAAAAAGAGAAATGACTTGTTGAGTTTCTTCTAACATAGTCAGAAAATCTACATATTCATAGCCCCACAAAGAAATAGATTACTGGTTGCGCTATCTAACGTTCACAATGTGAGCATAGCTAAAGTCAAGTTATGGCAACATGAAATTCTCTTACTATAGGTTACTTGCCACATAAGGATCACGTGACTCGGTCTCTCCAAATTACAAGGTGATGAAGAAGGATCGGAGGTCAAAATTGAGAACATTAAGGAATCTTGACTGCTCAAGAAAAAAATCAGAATGTAAATTTGCACTCCATTTTCAACCAATTCATTACGCGATTCGAAAGATTATACGAAATACCGTAGACCCTAATTTTACGCGGGTTTCATTTAAGCGGATTTGATTATGCGCGGGTCAAGATTTGTCACCTTTTTGCTTTAACGTGGATGCGGCAATGCAAACAGATCACATTTCCCCCTATATCCACATCCAAACTCCTGAGATTCCAAATAATATGCAACTATTGCGTGTTGGAGTGCTAACAAGTGTGCTTGGGCCACTGGAGACATTCTTTGCGACTGGTTTCAGAATTAGAAGGGATTAAGGAGGGCGACTATTGAGGATACTGACATCGATGACACGCAATCAAAAATCTTTTAAGCCATTCCTTTACAATGCTTTCTTTAGATTTTTCAATGATCTTTCTGATTTTTAGTGAAGAAAAATCACGTAATAGAAGTGACGTAATTGATCATGGCCACGTTAATGCCCCACAAAGAACTACCGAAAAACATAATGAATGGCTACCAAAAGACTATCATAAATAGTTATATTTTTACGAACACTAAGCTTACTCATTTTTCTTTATGCGCGTTGTATACATACTTATCGAAATAATTCATATTCACTTATCTGCGTCACATTAAACTTCATATATACTTATCTATCACTAGAATGAAATTTTTTTTAAATCTACGGAACCTAACCCCTGTATTAACATTACTATCAAGTCTTAATTAAAGCTGCATTTTCGTGGAACGTAACCATAGCAAAACGAGAGTCTACTGTATGTATGAATCAAATGAATTTTATTACTCTTAAATACTTGTATTACGTTATTACGTATACAAATAAAGTAAACATTCAGTTGGACCAAAGGTTCTGTTTCTCTGATTTTAAAAGTAATGTGACATCAAAAGTTCATTGTTTTTGTTTCAAGTTTTAAATAAATCATTGTACATTGAAAAATTATTAATGAACTCATCCACTGTGAAATAAAAAACTGCTAACCCTAAAAACCTTTTAAGTTTATATAGCTGGGATAAGGAGGGAAATAAACTGCAATTTGTATTTTTTTAAAAAGTGCAATTTGTTCACAGATGTTTGATTTCTTCTGATTTTTTTTCTCTTTCTTCTAGGAAAATAATGTTTGGTATAGCAGTTCTTCCTGCTCTGTTACAAGGATTTGGGGTGGCTTTTTTGCCCAAAAGTCAACATTATTTGTTAGTGAAAGGTGAACTTGACGAAGTATGTATAAAATAAGGGGAATAAGTTTAAAATGACGATAATCGTTGAGTAAATTCCATGCTTCAAAGTGTTGGATTGATACAGGGGTGCCCATCCCCCCAAGCTCAATGGCGCAAATCCCCCCCCCCCCCAAATTTTTCACAACCCTCTTGTGCTTTTTATTTTTATTTTTACCTCTTTATTTTATTTATTTTTTAAAATATTTTTTTAAATATTTATTTATTCTTTTAAATATTATTTATTTTTTTATTTATTATTAATTTTCTAAAAGTACTAATTATGCGTAGAACAGACTCGCTTTTTTCTCTTCCAGACATTTCAAGCACACAAAATAAATAACACGCAAAATAAATAAATAAATAATAATAATAAAGAAATAAAAGAACTAATTTAAATTAAAAATATTAATTAATGAATAATTTTTTTTAAAAAATCAGAAAAAAATTTAAATGAGTAAATAAATAAATTAGTTTTAAAAAATCCCCCCCCCCCAAAAAAAAATTTTGATGGCGCAACTTGTGCCATAATCCCCCCCTGTGAGCACCCCTGGATTGATAATCACTTAGATATTTAGTGGAAAATGCATCCTTAAAAACAGACCTCAGACACATGTAAATAGTATATAAACAAAATCATAAAGGATAGAACAAAAGTAGAACTGGATTTACGTACAAGCTGAACAAGCTGCAGCTTGGGGTCTCCGCTTCGTAGGGAGCCCCATTTCCCATGAATTTTTGAAATTTGTATCTTAAAATAATAATAATAAAATAAAAGTTTCGTTTCAAGTGTTTTAAAATTTGGCAAGAGCACCGCTTTATAGTATACTCCCGTAAAAAATTTCTGTTTATATTTTAAAATGAAAAAATCATATTAAATAATATCATAGTAATAAAATTATAGTTTAGTTTCAAGTTGTTGAAAATTTGAGAAATTTAGGTTAGTGCCCAAGCTTTGTTGGGGTTATAAACAGTTTTTCTGTTTGTATTATTAAACAAAAAACAAAACTAAATGAAAATTTATTTTCAAGTACTCGAAAGCTGGCGCTCTTTGGGGTATAGAACCCTTCTTGCGATCATGGGGGCCCCAAAAAGTATTTGGAGGATATCTCCACTTGGGGCCCCTATGATTGTCAGGGCCCCTCTCAGATACGACACGGTAAATACGCCTCTGATACCTCTGTTTTGCTACTTATACTACTTACACTATTTAATAATTGTACTACTTGTATAAAAAATTTCCTTTAATGAGAAATATGTGCTTGTCTACATAACCATGATTTACTAACTATGCATTATATAAAAAATTATGTATATGTAATATATACCAACTGCCAAAAAATGCATGCCTCTTTCTTAAAGAAATTGAAAAACTTGAATAAATAAATAAATAAATAAATATCATTTTCAAATGTTTCTTGAAAACCTTGAAAATTTGAAAAAATGTTATGAACTTTGAATTTTAAAATTTCTGACAAATGCAGGGGTGGGGGGAGCCAAAATGTGTCGAATTCATCTCCTGGCTTCATCTGGCGCCAAAATTGTAAACTCATGGTTGCCACATTTTTGTAACAAAATTGCTTCCGACCAGATGGGAATTTACAGGTTTGGGGGTCCTTAATGCGTAAACTATTTTTCAGGAGCCTTTTGGATTTTAATTTGAAACAATTATGTCACTGTGGCTCCTTGCTATTGCGAAATGGTAAATCCGCCACTGTTTGAGATATTTTTTTTTTTTTTTTTGTGACCCACATGTTTCATATCTGACTGTTTATTTGCTTTAGAATTGACTATTTTGAAGCTTCTTTTGTTATTGCTTTCTTTTATTCTATTTTACTACTTACTGTCAATCTGTTTAGAACGGGAGGAAATTATTAAACTTCTTCCATTCTTTTCATTTTCTGCGTTACTTCTAATTGGGAAAAAAAAAAAGCTGTAATGAGAAAGCAGCAGCTTTCTGGGTTTTTTTTAGCTTAAAATAGACACCTCTTATAAAATTAGAGCAATTCTGTGAAGCTATATGGGAGATTCTACAGTCAATGAGTTTTTTGTGTACCCAAAGAAAAAATAATCTGCTTAATTTCACACTCAATATTTCACTAGTCGCCGCTATTTTTATGAGTGTAGTGGTAAGGGCCAGACCAAATTCCAATTTTTTGGAATTTTATTGATACCAGGGGAAAATAAATCATCAGGAGAGGGACACTATTGGCAGAATTCTGGTTTGATTTTCCATTATTTCATTTATTTTCTGTATAAAATTGGAGTATGGACTTATTTCTTAAGCCCTGTGTCCAAAAATTTTTTCGCTTTGTAATAAAGTAAAAAAAAAATCGGCATGTTGCATACAAGTCGCACCGCACCCTCACCCCTTCCTCCCCCGCACAACCACTCTTTTTTAATTCAAAACTGTTCAAAATGTTAAAAAAACTCTTTGATACAAAATGAATAGTAAACTTATTTAAAGTTCGTAAATGGGTTTCCTTATAAATGGACGAAGTATCCCCTCCTCCACCCAAATATACCATTAACGCTGTACTATTATGACATCTAACCTGGGGATTGAATTGACTATTATTTTTACTCTAGGTAAGTGAGCTAGCATTAACTTGTAAATTGGTCAGCTCCCCCTCCCTTCCTTCCCGACCCAACTATTTTTCCCCCAAACTATTTCAAATGCAAGTGATCCAACGTTTTTTACCTTACATTTTTGTATTTCTTTCAGATTTGGCTCATCAATTGTACCCCTTGAGGTAATAAAAAGACTCAATTTTTAGATTTTTATCTCTATTATTTTTTGATTTATGAGACTTTGAACTTTGGAAAAACCCTCGTTTTTCCATGGATAAGGGAACATAAAAGGGACCATAACTCGGCACCAAATACAGATAGAACAATTTGATGAATGGCATTTTAAAGTACGTTAGTTGCCGCTTAATTTGATATACAACATGACTAATTTGATAAAAATTTTCTTTTTCAAAAAATGAAATTTAAATTTCAAATTTAAATTTCTCGAAAAACATATAATGAATTTTTTTCAAAAAATTCTCAAAAATTCTTGTGTATTTTATCTATGTTTGTACAAATTTTAGATTGGAATCTCAATGGAGTCATATTTTTTGAATTTTTGAATGAAACTGTATAGGAAAAAAAAATGATATTTTTTAGATTCTATTTATTTAAATACTAAGTTATCTTGCTTGTAATGGTCTAAAACGTAGTAAACAAACATGAATATGTTTAAAGTGAGCTGGCATGAGCTTATATATTTGTCAGGTTCACCCCTCACCCCTTCCTCCCCCGCACAACCACTCTTTTTTAATTCAAAACTGTTCAAAATGTTAAAAAAACTCTTTGATACAAAATGAATAGTAAACTTATTTAAAGTTCGTAAATGGGTTCCTTATAAATGGACGAAGTATCCCCTCCTCCACCCAAATATACCATTAACGCTGTACTATTATGACATCTAACCTGGGGATTGAATTGACTATTATTTTTACTCTAGGTAAGTGAGCTAGCATTAACTTGTAAATTGGTCAGCTCCCCCTCCCTTCCTTCCCGACCCAACCATTTTTCCCCCAAACTATTTCAAATGCTAAAAAAAAAATTTTGATACAAAATGAACAGTAAACTTATTTAAAGTTGGTAAATGGGTTTCCTTATAACAAGGCAAAGTAAAACCCTTCCCCCACCCAAATATACCATTAACGCTACACTAATATGACGTCTCACCTGGGGATTGATTTGAGGATTATTTTCCCCTAGGTATATGTTGTTTTTCACACACAGACGAAGTGTTTCTTTTTTCAATCCGACCTTCACAAAGTATACTTCCATTCACTATCTGAATTTAAACTTATGATTCATTTCATCCCCTCCCCCAGCACCAATCTTCAATTTTGGAGGAAGAAAAGAAACGGTTCGCCCCAAGATCATAGCAAACAGCAAAATAGCACTGTTTCCCCTTGTTCTCATAATGTTTTCCCATTATTTTAACACAAAACTGAACAGAAATCAAAGTATCAGGTTGTATGTCAGTCCCCATCACTGCCTTTCCTTTCTCTTATTGGACAAAGCTCATGAGCTAATAGGAAAGAGTGACAAACAGAACATGATGGATGATAAAAAAATAAGAGTTTGGAGCGGGAAGGTAGGAAAAGGGGAGGAGTAATCTGTACAGAAGTTGAACAACATGAGAGGTTATGATCAAAAAAGCAGTGTTTGTTTAATATATGTATATAGATGTATCTTGCTGCATTACTTTCCTTTACAACAAAATGAAAAATAACACAAACAATTAAAAAATTAAATAACAGCTGCACACTAGATAATGTGGGAAGATAGTTATGGGGACACAGACACAGTGGCGGATTCAGAAAAAATCTACAGGGGGGGGGGCACAAAATCACAGTTTAATTTTTTAACTGAAAAATAATTAGTATTGTTAAAAACAAACAACTGTCATATTCTTATGTATTATCGTATTTTCATTACCTGTCAGTTCCTGGTAATAATGGCATTCCATCAAGATAATATAATAGATAAATTCTCTAACTTAAGTTCATCACGGTCTCTGTCATGGTATTATTATTTTTTCTTTTACGATTCCGTTGCCAAAAAAACTGTTAAAAAATATTTAAAAACATGCAAAACAGATGTGCCGAATCGGCACCGATAATTTAATCGGTGTTTTTTGTTTCAGCATGGGTTTTAGGCTCATCGAGAATATAGGACAGGGGGGCACGTGCCCCCGTGCCCTCCCCGCTGGATCCGCCACTGCACAGACATATGATCTGATATTTTGATTTATTTTCAGTTTTGTGCGAAAAGAAAAGAAAAAACGATGAGAACAAGGAGAAACATTACTATTTTGCTGTTTACTATGATCTTGGGGCGACCCATTTATTTCCTCCCTTCAAAATTGAAGATTGGTGCTGGGGCAGGAGATGAAATGAATCATAAAGTTAAATTTCAGATATTGAATGGAAGTACACTTTGAAGTTCGGATCGAAAAGAAACATTTCGTTTGAAAAACAATAGATATACCTAGGGTGAAAATAATCCTCAATTCAATCCCGAGGTTGGACGTCATATTAGTATAGTGTGAATGGTATATTTGGGTGGGGAGGGGCATACTTCGTCTAGTTATAAGGGAACCCATTTACCAACTTTAAATAAGTTTACTATTCATTTTGTATCAAAGAGATTTTTTAAAAAGCATTTTGAACAGTTTTAAAAAAAAAGAGTGGTTGTGCGGGGGAGGGAGGGGGGGATGAACCTGACAAATCTATAAGCTCATGCCAGCTCACTTTAAACATATTCATGTTTGTTTACTACTTTTTAGACCATCACAAGTAAGAGAACTTAGTATTTAAATAAATAGAATGTTGCATATCAAATTAAGCGGCAACTAACGTACTTTAAAATGCCATTTACCAAATTGTTCTATCTATATTTGGTGCCGAGTTATGGTCCCTTTTATCTTCCCTTATCCATGGAAAAACGTGGGTTTTTCCAAAGTTCAAAGTCTCATAAATGAAAAAATAATAGAGATAAAAATCTAAAAATTGTGACTTTTAATTACCTCAAGGGGTACGATTGATGAGCTAAATGTGAAAGAAATACAAAAATGTAAGGTAAAATTTTTCTCAGATTTTGGATCACTTGACGTGGAATGACCCATACGGTCTCTTAAGCGATCTCTCGATGACGTCATGAAATAATGCAAAATCTTGATTTTTCAAAGCGTCATAACTCGGTTAATTTTTGTGGTAGAACAGTGATTTTTTTTGTTTTAAACGTTACAGTGTCAAGAATGTTTTACTAAATATGATTGATAGGACTGGGGGGCTGTATAAAAATTTAAATTTCGTAACTCTTTCAAAATTTGATTTTTTGAAAAACATTGAATAGACCCAAAATTCCTTTCGCAATTTGGAGATTTTTTTCCTAAATGAACTATATGCGTATCTCTAACGGTTTTTAAATTAGCTATTGGGCCACGATAGGAGTGGACACCCTGTATATATATATATATATATATATATATATATATATATATATATATATATAATGTGTGTGTGTGTATATATATATATATATATATAAATTCATAATCCCTAGGCAAGAAGAGTGTTAAGAATTCTACGAAACACAAAAGATGTTGAAGAAGAATTGGAGTCCATACTTAAATCAATTAAAGATCAGAAAGTAAGTTTGTACTTCAAAGCAATGACTTAAAACAGAAAAAAAAAATACGAGAAAGAAAGAAAGCTGTAAGCAATTGAAAGTAAGGTTATCAAAACATTTTCAGCCCCCAATCTTTCCACGAGACTTCTTTGCCATTCATGGTTCATTACATTTAAAACGTTAGTGAGTAGACATGTAACGAGAATATTTCCTAAGAATTTTTTGCATGATTTATCTTACACTGTAAAAACACTGCAGTGCCCCTAGAAAAGCGTTTGGAAACTGGGCTTCATAAAGCTTTTTAGAAACGATACAGCTTCTGATCAAGTAACGTTGTCAATGTTACTCGAGAAGAAGCTGTATTGTTACCAGAAACGTTTAAGGAGAATCCCTAGTTTCCTAGAGATTTTCTAGCAATACTGTACCTTTGTTTGCTGTGGCTGCTGTGTAATGATGATTAACAAAAAAATGTAAAAAACTGAATCATTGAATGACATGAACTGAAACGGAAATGATCTTTCGCTCAGATACGCTTAGTATTACAGATTGATGCAAAATTCATGGGGAAAAAAATTAAGGGGTTATGGAAAGCATCTAAACAAATATGAATCATACAGGAACATATCGTCACAAACGCAATGCACTACATGCACACAAAGCTAAAAACTGATGGAAACTGAATGAATCACAAATACGGTTTTATACTTCATTTTGATTTTAACATAAGTTTTAAGCAGTTGTTTAAAACTGCAACCTGTAGCTCTAATACATAAATGTTAATGAAAACGCAGCGATCTGTGAAGGCTAGTCAAAATGGCTCGTCGTTGCGATGGTCGGTACGTAGTTCACTATAACAAAAATTGTATAACCTTACTCCGTAAAAGCGGTGACTGCCTCCAATGCAAACGTAACTGATGAAACTGGTGTAATGTTACGCATCATTCATAACATTACACCAGTTCTATCAGTTTAGTTAGGTCCGGGCTCCACATCAGCAGAAAACTGACTGAAATAGGAAGGCAGAAACCGAAAATCTGGGTACTTTCCATTTGGATGGGATTGGTACTTTCCATTTGGATTCCATTTTCTGCTGATGTAGAACCCAGCTCCTTACTCTATTGCATTGGAGGCAGCTTTGGATGCAGAACGCTACCAGCGCTTTTTACGGAATTAGGTAACACATTTTTCAAAGTGTCTTAGCGACACATGAACACAACTACAAACTGCAAATTTTATTAACTGCTTTAGACATTTTTTACAATCAAAATGTTGGGAAAATCTTCTTTGTGCTATAAAATTGGCCTGTTGTGCATACCTACCTGTGTATAGCTTTGTATTAATGTAGCGAGTCAGCATTGCGTTTGAGAATATACGTTAGTTTTGATTCTTGATTGTAAAATGCTTTCTATCGCCCCTTAAATTTTTTCTTAGCAGTTTTGAAATACCCTGCATCTACCGCCAGAAAAGGTGGAAATTAACCACGCTGTATTTTAATAGGATTTAGGAAATTAAATCTTGGTGAATCAAACTCACTTCAATAAGGATAGACTATTAATTCCAATTCATGAAACGAATTTCAAGAACTGTCAAAGATTTTTTGAAAGTTTTAACGACTAAGAATTTTTTTCCCCAAATACCTAATTATGAATTAGTTGTGATACAGGTAACATACAGTAGTATTAGTTATTGGTAAAGGATAATAGTGCATATTTCATAAGTATTTGATTACCAATCATTGCTACATGAAACGTGCAGTCGTATTAATTGTTAGTAGCAGTCTATGAATACATTTTTTAAGATTTGATTGTCATTTATGGCAACAACTAACAGACTTTTCTACACTCTTAGGGTTCCAAGTATTTAGATCTCTTCAGTTCAGTGGATAATATGCGCCATAGAATCTTTCTTGGCATGTGTTTAGTTTTCTTACAACAGGTAAGAACAAAATATGCTATGACTTTTACATGTATCTGAAATTACGAATTTAATCAGGTTTCACAATGATAACATAAAGACTACGCGATACAGGAAGCTGTTTTTTTAAAGATACGTTTTATGATTTTTTTCCTGGAGCAAAAGAAGTCCATTATTTATCTTATAACTAGTTTAGACCAATAAGTGAAAGAATGCTCTGGCGCAAAAATAAATTTAACGGTTTCGCTTGAGGTTTTTAAGAGTTGAAATGAAAAAAAAAAGAAGTATAACAACTCAACAAATGAAAACCCCTCAACTATTAGACAAACACAGTATTTTATGATCGTTTTCTTTTCAGAACTGTACAGAAGTTATTATTGCCAGTTCTTCTAAATAAAACTTTTGAAACCATTTTTTTCGTTTATTTTTAATATGAGTTGTGTATTGACTAGAGGGGGTTAATTTCCTCACGGTTATATAGTGCTCCTCTGGTAAGTTGCCCGCCGATGTTGATAATGTTTCATTTTTTCGGGTAATAGGAAAGCATAATTGACGCTGAAGTGAGTTGGGTTGCTTTTGTAGTCACTTTTCTAAAGCATTCCAACTCAAATCTGCGGCAATCACCTTTTCCTATTACCCAAAAGGAGAGAAGCATTGTCAAGATCATAGCTTTACTTTTCAGAAGGGTACTGTACCCATTTTTGATGTCATCCCAAAGGAAAATAATTTTGCTTGAAGGGATAAAACATAGAAGGCAAACAGAGATATGGATATTATACTGAAAATATTTGTTATCACGCAACTCTATCTAATCTTACGAATTAATATTCTCTATGCAATACTTGTTTTTTGAATTAATGTACAGTGTTAAAGTTGCAATAATAGAGCAATGAAAAGCCATTCTAGTAAGTTCGTTTTACTAATAATCTCTTCTTACATATGTATATTTTTTTCCTTGTATGAACGTTTTAAGTTACTGCTGTGACAAGTAACGGCTATGAATTCAGTTTTCAGGAAATGCCAATGTTCTCTACTACGCTCCTACTGTTTTTAAAAGCTTTGGATATCATTCCGATTCAACAGCGACACTCGTTACAGTTGGCCTAGGGATTGTTAAGGTTAGTGTCTTTAAACAGCAATTCTGGCCTTTCCTTTTGATCGTTCGTAAGATTACAAGATTGTTATCACATAAATAATATGCATTACTATTTAGAGCACAATTCGTTGACTTTTCTGTTCAGTTTTCTTTCTCTTAGAAATTAAGTTGTTTTTAAAGCGTTTTCTATACCATTATCTCATGTCACACAAATGAAGAAAATTAGTTCTCTTAAGCTGCTTTTAAGTCATACATAGCCATAAAAAGTAATTTAAGTAAAAAAAAAATAGGGGTTTCTATTCCAAAATTCACTCTCTGTTCATTTATTTTGTACAGGGCACCTTATAAAAAATTTTAGTTACGCAGTCTTAAGGAGGATTTTTTTTCCATGTCAATTTATACTTTTCTTTCATTCCTACTACGTATACTAGCCGGTTATAAGAGCGTTTGGTTTATTCTCCCTCGACTGTGCCCACACACATTCTTCGGAAACACACTGAATGACCTTTTTACGTTGCCTGCACCAATAACTTAGTCCTAAAAATCATCGCAAATGTGTTTATGAAATTTATTTTCTTTTGTGTCTCAATTCAAACTACGGAAATTTAAATTAATGATCAGAGAAACTTCTGAATAATAAAAAAAAATAAATAAATAAAATAAATTCGTTTCTGACAAATTAAAAGTTTCAGTTTAAGTGTTATTATTATTATTTATTATTATTGTTATTATTATTATCATTATTATTTTTTTTTTATTATTATTATTATCTTGTTTTTAGCAGCATAAATAAAAATCACTGATGAGCAGGGACGCGCCACTGCTCAATTTACTTACCAGGGGTTAGTGTTTTCTCTGACGTCAAGGGGGTATTTTATGTTATTCATTTATTAGGATGGAGTAAAGAAAAAAAAAACTGCGAAAGTGCGCAATATCTAACGACTTGAAAAATTGCCTCTTACGTAGCCTATTAATCATGCAAAATTTCAACTAAATCAAATATCTTTGGCTGCACCAATGGCATTTAATTTTAAGTATTTAACCTGATTTTTCATAAAAATGACGAAAACGAGCTGATAAAACTTAATATATCTCACTTAGAAGTACAAATGGTTGAAATTAAACTCAAAAGAAATAAATACTTATTGAAAAGAGTACTTATAGTTGAATGATCTTGTCAGTTATGGGACAGCCTTGGCCTTCAAATATACATTAAGTGCGTATATTGCGCACGCGCTCGTCTTTTATCTGCATTCAATGCTACCAGCTATGCCATCCAGGGACTGCAGTTCCGTCCTTATTATGGACTCAATATATTTTAATAGACAATCACCAAGAGAGATCAGTTGCCCTTTACAAGCGATGGCAAAGTGAGAACAATAAGCAATCCTCTTGATTGCTAAATAAATCGCCTCCGAACTGAAATTTAGAAGCTTTTCGTAACAAATGAAAACTTATTCCTTTTCAGACTTCTGAAAAATCATGCATATTAACTAAAAGCCACGAAGGCGTATTTGCACAAATTTTAAGCTCATTTATTAACGAAATATAGTTGTTTAGTAACGTTTATTTTCTGTTTACCTTTTCTTCGAAATATTAACCTTTAAAATAGTCTCATTATTTGTTGAAGGGAAATTGAATCGGCAGTTTGAAGAAGGGAACAAATCCAAAAAGTAGTTTTTCGGGAAATCGAAAAAAACCTTCTAAAATACTGAATTATTTTATTATTTTTTTTTCTGATTCATTTGTAGCATTATCTACCTTTAAAGTAATTGGATGTATTTTACATTTTGAGTTTATCTATTGTATGTAAGGATTTACGGGCCATCAAAGTCGTTGGATTTGTTCCCTTCTTCAAACTAATGCGATGGTATAGGGATTTTCAAGTAAAACAGCTTACAGGTATGATGTTTGTTTGAAAAAGTTCTTGTTTAATGAAAGATTATTGTAACAATATTTAAAAAAATTGATTAGGACAACAAAATAATCAAAAAATATGTTTATTAAAAATGGATGACATATTTGCGAACTTTCACTAAGAAATTTCAAAACTGAATTTTTTATCAAAACAAAATAGGTAGGTTATGATAGAATTCGTTATCCAACCAAATGATAAAGATTCACGGCAACAGTGCTGCTCCCTAGCCTTAGGTTTGCGTAATTAGTTGGAAGAAGGAAACAAAGACCTGACTTGTTCCTTTCTTCCACCAACTCACAGATTTAAATGCTGCATCAATCAATGTTGGAGGTGGATTTTTGTTCTTTTCTTCTCACTAACATGTGTATCCACAGTAGGAGATATACAATCACGAAAAAACCCAATTTTGAAATTTTGGTCTTCGTTCCCTTCTTCAAACTGCCGATTCAATTCTACTGTTACAGGCGTAGTTATCAAACTTCACACGCACGTAATTACAATTTGGTTCAGTAAAAATCTACATTTTTTTCTCTTGTACAACTCGATGTTATTTATGCTATTCCAAATTTTCGTGTGGATTACAGAAAAAAACAAAACTATTTTTAAAGTCATACCTTCGTAACGGTAGAATTGCCATAAAATGTTTTTGAACGGTGTGTTAACTTTGATTGCAATTCAAGACTTAAATTTCATTATTTTTCACGTAAAACTAAATGTCTTTAATTTTTAAAGGTAATTTCCACTGTTGTGACATTAGTAATCGTGGATAAAGTTGGAAGAAGGGCTCTGCTTTTATTTGGATGCATTTTCATGGGCACTAGTCTGATGATCCTTGGAATAGTTGGAACTTCCGAATTCTCACATTCGTCAACAAAATCATGTTCATCTATTCCTATCCAAGCGCACATGAGTTTCAAATACAACGGAACTGTGGAAGATCTACAAGTCACTTACAGAGATATGGAAGATAATGACAACTTTACGATTACGAAACTGGAAGAACTGTTGCCCGAAAATGCCATAATTATACCCGATTCAGTCTTGGAAAAGGTATTTAATGAGAACACAACTTTCATTGCAGAAAAGAGTCAAGGTATAATAGAGGTTCGTTCCAATGTTCTTCAGGAAGATAAAAAAATCATTAAACGTTTGATAGTAAAAAATGAAACTGTACTGAATGCTACAGGAAACGAGACTCTTTTGGATGATCTGTTGGATCAAGATGAGCCTAGCAACTCACTGACCAAAATAGTATCAGTGATCGCATTGATGACCTTTGTATGCTCATATGGGATGAGCTACGGACCAGGTAAAGTATTGATCAGTTTTCACTCCTTGAGTCGAATCAGTTTATATAGATTTGGATTATTGTAGTCTTTAGTGTAACCCTTTAAGGACCATGCCCCCTAAGTTCGTATCATTTTTTAAAATTAGTGAATATAAATTATTTATAAACATCATTTGTCCGTCTACTTAAGATATCAGCATCCTAATATTATAAATTGTAGTGGGAATTAGTGCTGCGACATCGATGTCGATGTTTTGGAAACATCGATGTTTTGCGGTTGATGTTTATGAAACATCGATTTTTTGAGTTCGATGTTGTTATGTTCGATGTCGACCGTATGGCACCGTCATTTTACCCTAGGGGGAAATATTCACCCGTCTGGCACCTTTGGTTTGAACAAGGTACCCAACCGGTAGTGCAAAATCGGGACTGAGTTGCTCCTATTTCAGAAAAATACTTTTATACCTAAACTTAATGATTTTTTTCAGCAAAAAGCCTTATTTTCTGGTATTCCAAGAACAATTTTCAAAAGAACATAGATTCATTTTTTTTTTCACATATTATATTTGGTAGGCCGAAACATGTTAGCAGCTCTATTTCGTACTACTTCCTTCTGAAATATATAAGCATTGAGCATTGAAAACAAGATGTGTTGTTAATTTTCACATTTCTTTTTTACTTATTAACTCAGTTTATATGTATTCGATATATGATTTTTCAGTTACATATAATTGTTTTCAGCTTTTATGAATGCAATGAATATTTGACTTTTCAATAATCTCAGATTTAAAATTTGCAGTGTCTTTGACTTTTTAACTTGCATGGTCCTTATTTTTGAAACCGTTCGTATTAGATGAATACTTTCAATGACAAAAATGCTCAAAATAAGGTGCAGAGTTAGGATAATAAAAGTTTGAAGCGAAAAAATATTTAGTCAGAAAATACGAACTGTAACTTTTTATACGTATCCTAGGTTCTCTAACTTATATTTAGAGAAATCAAGAGCATAAAAGAACAATTCGAAAGCTCTGATCTAAGAACGGCTAATATTCACCGAGATATGAAACGCAGCGTTTTATGACTTACACCTTTTCAGCGATAGATCAACGTGAGTATCGCTGTCAATAACACCTTTTGGGAGGAAATATATCCTCTAACGGTTTCAGTGGAAGGACAACCGGTCATTCTGCTGAAAGGCCGATAAGTTCGATCGCATTTTCTCCACGAGCCAGTAAAACTGAGTTCAAATATCTCTTTGAGTTTTAATCTTAAATCTTTCATATTTTTTGTGTTGAAATTATTTTTCAATGGATTTTTTTCCCCTAAATATGAGTTAGGGGACATAGAGTTCGTAAGACAAGTTAGAATTTGTATTTTTTCCTTTTTTTTTTGCTTCAAATTTTTAATATCTTAATTGTTCACCTCATTTTGAGCATTTTTGCAAGTGGAAGTATGTATCTGGGAGGAACGGTTGCGAAAATAAAGGTCTTGTAGATTGAAACGGAACACCCTGTACGATTGTAAAGTATCTTTTTAACTCTTACAAATTTTAACTCTTACTTTTAACCAAGTCTCTTATTTTTTATTTTTCATCAGTGACATGGCTGGTTCTTGGTGAGATCTTTCCCGGGTCTTTAAGAGGGAGAGCTGTTTCTTTAGCTACCTCCATCAACTGGGGATCAAACATTCTAGTTTCACTTACATTTTTAGATGTGATAAGTAAGTCATGACTTTTTTTAATTGAGAAAACAGTATAATATGCGTGTGTGTCTGTGTGTGCAAAGTGTGCATTCTCAAAAATTAGAGCATGTCAACCTTCAAATCATAATTGTATAGATGTTTGTAATATGCTCTGTATAACAATTATGATATATATATATATATATATATATATATATAATATATATAAAATTCTCTTGTCACAGTTTTCGTTGCCATACTCCTCCGAAACGGCCTAACCGATTTTGATGAAATTTTTTGTGCTTATCCAGTATCTATGAGAATCGGCCAACATCTATTTTTCATCCCCCTAAATGTTAGGGGTAGTCCACTCCTAAATTTTTTTTGTTCGCACATAACATCTGATCTACTGAACTAAAACAATATGTGTTATCGTAAATCCTTACTTCAATGAGCGACCCGATGGTCAAGTGGTTAGGCGCGTCAGGTTGAAGTTCCTGGTAGAATGAGATCGAATCCAGGTCCGCAAGGGTTTTTTCGAACAGCTGCATGGTTTTTTTTTTCTTTTTTGAATGATTTTAATGATTGTAATGTCCTTATGCAGGTACATCCCCTCATGGGGATCTACCCCATAGTTTTTTATAGTACAAAATGACAGTTTTGGTCGGATCTTTGTTAAAATTGGCAATGGGGTCCTTCGATGCTGTAGAATTTTCTTATGGACGTTTGTGCCATTTTTGGGGGCTTTGAATCGATTGTGGCAATAAATGGTTTTTGATTTGCGGCACTTATATTATTTTTTCAAAAATTATATACACTATCAATTATATTATGTTAATTTTTGTACCTTTATAAAATTCTGTATTTTATATCTTGCATTTACGTCAAATTCAAGGTAAAATTAAAAGTCAAAAATTCTGAAGAAGATAAATATATGTTAAAAATTAAAGTAACTATTTTTGTGATTTTCATATTGGTTGTGACCAAAAAACATCATTACAAACAAATAAAATGTATCAAACACCATGAGTGTTGAGTTATTAGGCAAAATCTGCTGTATAAAGTTTTTTTTCACTGCTAGAGGGGGGGGGGGTATGAACGACCATTAAAGTGACACAAATTTTTAAAAAATAAAGGTGGGATCTCCAATTATCTTGCTTCGTAATTTGAACTGTGCAACGGTACGCGATTAGTCATTCAAAAATTAATGAAAAACGTGATCGAAGCCAGGGTTTTAACTGGCAAGTTCAGAGGTGAAAATATACTCATACCACGGATTCCTATTATACCTACAGATGTGCCAATTCAATTCAAACGTATTCAGTTTCCGATTAGATTGGCATTTGCAATGACTATCAACAAATCCCAAGGTCAAACGATGTCTGTTTGTGGCTTAGGTTTGAGAACACCATGTTTTTCACACGGACAATTATACATGGCATGCTCTCGAGTGGGTAAACCATCCAGTTTGTTTGTGTTAGCTAAAGATGGACTAATAAAAAATATTGTTCACGCTATAGCATTAAGAGATTGATATTGTTTAATAGTGTTACTGTCGTAATTGTTTAATTAATGATATGTAATTTTAAGGAATAAATTATAATAACTTAAAAATAATGTTTGCCTTTTGTTATTTTTATATTCCCGCATCGTTCACAGCGTTCCATGCTTATTTCACGCATATACCACATTCTTACATACATACAATATACACATTCTACCATACATACATACTTGCAATAAGTAAGCTATTTTTTGTCAACACTAGAAATTACTAGGAAATTATTTATATGGCAAAACAACGTTTGCCGGGTCAACTAGTATATATATATATATATATATATATATATATATATATATATATATATATATATATATATATATATATATATTTATATATATCTAATATATAAAATTCTCGTGTCACAGTTTTCGTTGCCATACTCCTCCGAAACGGCTTGACCGATTTTGATGAAATTTTTTGTGCTTATCCAGTATCTATGAGAATCGGCCAACATCTATTTTTCATCCCCCTAAATGTTAGGGGTAGTCCACCCATAAATTTTTTTTCTTCGCACATAACATCTGATCTACTGAACTAAAACAATATGTGTTATCGTAAATCCTTACTTCAATGAGCTACCCGATGGTCAAGTGGTTTTGCGCGTCAGGTTGAAGTTCCTGATGGAATGAGATCGAATCCAGGCCCGCAAGGATTTTTTCGAACAGCTGCATGTTTTTTTTTTTTTTTTTGAATGATTTTAATGATTGTAATGTCCTTATGCAGGTACATCCCTTCATGGGGATCTACCCCATATTTTTTTATAGTACAAAATAACAGTTTTGGTCGGATCTTTATTAAAATTGGCAATGGGGTCCTTCGATGCTGTAGAATTTTCTTATGGACGCTTGCGCCATTTTTGGGGGCTTTGAATCGATTGTGGCAATAAATGGTTTTTGATTTGCGGCACTTATATTATTTTTTCAAAAATTATATACACTATCAATTATATTATGTTAATTTTTGTACCTTTATAAAATTCTGTATTTTATACCTTGCATTTACGTCAAATTCAAGGTAAAATTAAAAGTCAAAAATTCTGAAGAAGATAAATATATGTTAAAAATTAAAGTAACTATTTTTTGTGATTTTCATATTGGTTGTGACCAAAAAACATCATTACAAACAAATAAAATGTATCAAACACCATGAGTGTTGAGTTATTAGGCAAAATCTGCTGTGTAAAGTTTTTTTTCACTGCTAGAGGGGGGGGGGGTATGAACGACCATTAAAGTGACACAAATTTTTAAAAAATAAAGGTGGGATCTCCAATTATCTTGCTTCGTAATTTGAATTGTGCAACGGTACGCGATTAGTCATTCAAAAATTAATGAAAAACGTGATCGAAGCCAAGGTTTTAACTGGCAAGTTCAGAGGTGAAAATATACTCATACCACGGATTCCTATTATACATACCTACAGATGTGCCAATTCAATTCAAACGTATTCAGTTTCCGATTAGATTGGCATTTGCAATGACTATCAACAAATCCCAAGGTCAAACGATGTCTGTTTGTGGCTTAGATTTGAGAACACCATGTTTTTCACACGGACAATTATACGTGGCATGCTCTCGAGTGGGTAAACCATCCAGTTTGTTTGTGTTAGCTAAAGATGGACTAACAAAAAATATTGTTCACGCTATAGCATTAAGAGATTGATATTGTTTAATAGTGTTACTGTCGTAATTGTTTAATTAATGATATATAATTTTAAGGAATAAATTATAATAACTTAAAAATAATGTTTGCCTTTTGTTATTTTTATATTCCCTCATCGTTCACAGCGCTCCATGCTTATTTCACGCATATACCACATTCTTACATACATACAATATACACATTCTACCATACATACATATTATATACTTACAATAAGTAAGCTATTTTTTGTCTACACTAAAAATTACTAGGAAATTATTTATACGGCAAAACAACGTTTGCCGGGTCAGCTAGTATATATATAAGAGAGGTATTATGTATACATGAAAAATTTATATACAAAGCATTAATATGGACAAATAAATAAAATGTTTACAAGAAGCGACAAAATAGTTTTTACTTCTGTAGTTTTCGTACATTTGAGCTGTAGCGAAGAGTTGAAGAATGAAGCTTTTTTTTATTGAGCAAAGTGAAGTTGTTTCAGTTCTTTCTCAGCAAATAGATGATAATTATTCACCACAAATGCCCCTCCCGTCCCCCTAATTGCGATGCTCTAAAAGCAAATGTATCTTAGTCTCTATGATGGTCTCAATTGAATCGCACCATCATCATCCGCTTCTTTGTGATGTTTGACATTTATTGGTAGTTCCAAGCACATTGAAATTTGCACCAAATGCTCCTTGGAGAAGGCTTCCCCGACCACTACTTGTCAAGTTTGCTTCAGCATGCACGTTAGTCGAACGTTTCAGTCTGTGATTGGATTTACCTTTCTTGTGCTGCTGATGTATTTTGATAGTTAAAGAAATAAAAAAATAACTATTATGTTCAGAATCTTTGAAAATGCTTTATTTCTCGATAAAAGGTTCTACTTCTCGCATTTTGGATAGAGCTGAGAGTGATTTTAATATTTCCAGGTATGAAAAAAAAATGATTTTGAAAATTTGAATTCTTTGATTAATTTTCCTCCTAAAATTCCTTAATTAACTGAGATTTTTATTTAATGTTGCAATTTACTATTGCTTTATACTTGAGTGACGTATAGTTTAAAGTTTTCTTGAAGTTCTGAATCATTCTTTGTTGTTAATAAAGAACTAATTAAGGGAAGTTAGCATGAAAACAAAACTTTCTTAGAAAAAAGTTTTTCTAACAGAAAATTCAAAAATTTTTAATATATTTTCTTCTTACAGATGCAATAGGTGTTGGACCAACTTTTATCATATATGGCTGCGTAAGTTTTGTAGCAGCAATATTCATTTTCTTCTGTCTTCCTGAAACTAAAAGCAAAACACTTGAAGAAATTAGCAAGATCCTAACCAAGAGGTAAAATATTTCCAAACTACGTCAAATGAAAGCTAATATTAATATTTGATTTATAAATTAAAACTTAGGACGCAGGTATGTTTAAGTGATATCACAATTATTTTTCGAACCAACTTTTCCACTATTGTTTTTCCTCCTCTTTTTACCAGAAACTCCCGAATTAAAATCTTTTCATTCAAATCGATTTTATTATTGAGGCAAAAAAAAATCCCCCCCCCCTTTTTTTTTTGCACTGATAATCACTCGAACTGAACAAAAAGGTAACCATGAAACTTTCAAGAAATTATTATATGTAACTTGAAAAGAATTAAAACTTAATGTTATTAATGTAAGAGTTTAGATTCCTTGCTGTTGTACCAAGTCTGAGAAGAGTTGGTTCAAACATTTCGGCCGCATGTGCGGCGACCAGGCTTGGAGTCAATTACGAGAAAATGTAATCGATTACGCTTCAATTTTACACTTCAATTACTTACACTGGACCAGAACTAGAAATTTAAATTCTTGAGCAGGTTTGTGACACAATAGTATTCTGATAACATAAAATAAATATAAATAAACTATGAAAATTCATTTTATAAATTGAATTATTCTACAGTAATACCCTTTAAGGAACACCCCTAGTTAGATGTCATTTCTCTGGTCACAGTTCCTTTGAATAGGAACCTTCATTTACATATTTGCCGCTGATTAAGAGACACTGTTTAAGGGACAGACATTGAAATAAATTACATAAATTTGCTTGTTTCAAGCATATTGGCATACAACACATTGAACTGCATATTGGCTACTAACAATTTGCTGACTTAGTGAATTCTCACAGAAAGAAAGAAATCGGAGTAGGGAACATCTAGAGCATCGGCATGGTATTGTAATGTCAGAATTTTAACATATTTTGTTTGAGATGTAGTCTCAAGTTCAAGCTTTTTTGTTAAGCATTTAATTTTATGGAAGGAAAAAAAATCATTTGGTTAATCTGGGACTTTTTCTACAAAGTTTATTTTTAAAGAAGTTTTTTTTTAATTGACTTCTGATTCAATGTTTCAAATAAATGCCCTGCGTGTTAGGAAAAGAAATTTTAAGTTTTATTACCCCTTTGGACAACGTTTCTATGTAGAAAAGGATTTTGAACACATCGAGCAGGCCCGTCATTTAGGGGGGGGGCAGGGGGGGTCAATTGCCCCCCCCCCCGGCTTTGAGAAATCAATGTATTTACATATAAGTGGGCGTGGTTTTTGCTGTTTTCCGATAATATTGCATTGTGATTTCACCCTTTGCCCCCTGGAAAAACTTGAAATGACGTCCCTGACATAGAGATAAATGCAGAAGTATTTTAAATGCTAAACCTAATATAAGACTGAAACTATTAATTATTGAGCCAAATTTAAATTTCTTTGTTTCACAACTATCCCATTTGTATTTCTTTTTCTTTTTTCAAAGTTGCTGATGAACCTTAAAGCATTATCACTGAATTAGTTCTGTTGAATTTCTTTTGCAATCATTTTCTAGCTATAAGGTTGGTATCTAACAATGCAAATTGCAATTATTACATATTTTTGTTGTTATGAACTACTGTTTCTCGAACTAAAAAAAATCTTCCCAAATTTTATTGTAAGCTTATATTGGGGGGGGGGGGATACTTATCACGCAGTACTCGTGCACTAGGGGTTCAGCATAATCGTTTGGATTTTGGAAAGCGTTCGCAAAGGAAAAAAAGTTGGGAACCGCTGATCTAGAGAAATCAGTGGCGAATTTACCATGTCACAAATTTCGCAATTGCGAGTAGCACCTGACACCATAAATGCCCAAGAAATGCACATGGGGTTCCAGAAATGCACGTGATATGCGTTTTGTACCACTCTGAGGTGGACAAAGGGGGACTTCAAAAGTACATTGCGACATATAAACCTGTAAATCCGCCACTGAAGGAAATGTACATTTAGAAACTGCGAGCTATAATAATACAGAGCCGACGATAGGCCATGTCAGACAAGTCTTGGCTCACGGCGGCCTGGTATAATATATTTGAAAAATTGAAATTGCAATAATCAATGATACAAAGCTTAATACAAATGCTTAACTGAAGTTCCTGAAACAGTATTTCTTGATAATATAAAGAGTAACAGAAGCACAGTAAAACGTTGCTTTGTTTCTTAGTTTTACCTGAAATTATAACTCTTCATCTTACATGTGTTGTTTTTATACAGGTTAATAAGGAGTGATATTAAATGCTGTAGCTCAAATGAAAATATTATCGAAGAAAATAAACCCGTGGAAAAGTCAAGTTATACATCAGAGAAACCAGCTAAGCAAACGAGGCTGGAAGGAACTCAAAATACCCGTTTATGATGATTCAGTTATTCATAAAATGGATACAAAAGCTGGTATGTGGAAATCGTGCCTACAATAAGCCCTTTGTAACAGACTGAAAACACAGTTAGTAGGACAAATGCCATTGGTTTTATATCACATCATTTCCAGCTGATTAAAACTTCACCTGGAATCACAGTTGATGGCCATCAAGTATTGAAACAAATCTCCGAATGTAATTTGAAAACTTAGCTACAATATATGCCGTATCTTGGTGTATAAATTATCTATTACCATAAATCACTGTATCTATCCCATGAAGAAAATTTAATATTCAGTGTTTTATTTTCATCAATTCGTATCATTGGATGTACTGAATAAAATATTTCACATTCAGATCAAACAAACGACATGCGTAGTTGATTATTTTTTAAAAAATATTAATAATACATCAAGCTCACTTCAAATTCACATTTCGCTAATAAAATAAATACAGGACACACTGACCAACTACTGAGCCAATTCAAGCACATTTTTTTTTCAAAAGATTCATCGCATCGTTAAGAACTAGCATCCGGCATATTACACCATGACAGTGAAATCATTTCATTTTAAACTGATGTATAAAATACATTTTAAGAAATTGGAAGAGCTTCTACAATTCTGCATTTTGGAAATTCTTAATTTTAACCTGAAAAAAAGTTCCCCCTACTGACCCACATATCCCACAAAAAAAAAATCAAATAAAAAAATATGTTGGTATCCCGCACGGGACTTAAAATTTATAATTTTCCTCAAAAAGTTCATTTTTTCTATACATATTTCTTTGATGGAGAATTTTTTTTTTCTTTAGATTGCAAGTTGACTGATGTAAAAAATAAAGTTGAATATAATTGTCAAAAAAAGTTTGACTTTTATGCAACTAAACCTAATAAATGAACATTTAGGTGCATCGAAAAACTTTTTTGGAAATTCAAAATTTTAACCTGAGAAAAAGTTTCTCCTACTGAAAAAAAAAAAATATTTTGGTATCCCGCACGGGACTTAAAATTTATAATTTTCCTCAAAAAATTCATTTTTTTTTTCTATACATACATGTATTTTCTTTGATGGATTTTTTTTTTTTTTCAGATTGCAAGTTGACTGATGTAAAAAATAAAGTTGAATATAATTGTTAAAAAAAGTTTAACTTTTATGCAATATTTAGGTTCCCCGCATTGCACTCAAAGATAGGCATTTTTTAAAGTCTAAGTTAAGTTTTTCATTACGGGGAAAATTAATTATACTGCGCGGCATGAAAAATGTTTCTGGCTCTACTCTTGCTGATTATTAAATGACCTACTGAATCCAAATATGGCCGTAATTTCCACTCATCATCCATCATTTTTCGGAAATAGCCTAATTTGGAGGGGCAATGATTATTTCATTAACCGTTAACAGTCTTTTTAAGGGATAAAAAAAACTAAAGGTTCAAAAACATAATCATTTCCACCAAGGAGGAATGGAGGAATACTTAGGAAGAACTCCCCCGAAGAATCACCAAAACTCCTTTTTTTTCTGGATTTCTTCCACTTTTTTTTGTCACTTTATATTTCGGTGTGAAACCAAAGTAGCCCCCAGACTCGTATAAGCCGCATTTTCAATAATTAGTTCAGGTTGTAAAATTTTTATTAAAAAAATCTTTCATGTGACATTGTATACAAATTGTATCTCAGATTTTCAACAAAGAAACTTACATTCACAAATGCAATTAATTCTTTATATCCTGATGATACGCAGAAGTACCGTTTACATTAATTTAGTATTATGAATCCAATATGGTGGAGTCCTATTGTTACTTGAAGGTAAAGCTTGACCACGGGGAGATGGAGGGTGACTTTGAAGCTGAAACGGACCGCTTCATTTTATAATAGGATCATCAGAGAGACCAAGCACGAGCAAAAAACTTTGACGAATGAAGAAAATAAAAAACTAATTTTCTTACTGATCCTATATATTTTAAAATGAAACGATTCGTTTCTGCCTCAAGTCACAGGCGTCATCTCTCTGTGCTCAAACTTTACCATTCCTTGTACTTTGCTGAGAAGCCGACAGTTGGCATTAGCGATCAGAAACAGTTTTCTTATCGGCTATTAGTGATTCTAGGGTCTACGCCAGGTAATTGTCAAATTTTTATACTTTGTACATATGTTACACTGCGATGCAAAAGTTTAGACAAATAGCAAATATGTCAATAACAAGAGAACTATTCAACGAAATGCTTTCAAATTTCTACTGCAGGTACACAATATGGTCCCAAATGCGTGTCTGGAGTTCTTAAAACTATAACTGGAATCAAATTTTGGATATTACAAAAGACATTTTTTTACATTGTTGCAAAAGTTTAGAAAATAGTTAGATTTTGTGCAAATATTTCTTGAAATGTGATTGGTGGAGGAAATGCGGGACTTTATTATTCATTTATGAAGTACAGAGATTGCTGAATAAATAATCAAAATTTCAAAAGCTCTGTAGTTCTCGTGTAAAGAAAATGAGAAAGCTTGAAAGCCGAAACTTGAAAATGAACCTACTTTTTTTAATTTTTTGTCTTTTAAATCGGCTCTAGTATGGTAGTACGTTGTTTTTTACTTTGTGGAGAGCAAATTCAGACATGCATATCGATCAAAAAACCAAGAAAAAATATATTTCTTAAAGATGAAGGAATTGAAAAAACGGCTCAGACTGACGATTCGCCCATTAATCCTACAAAACTTCAACTTGGGTCAAAAACAGCACGTGACAGCATAAGTAAATGAACAACTGATTCGGAATGCATAAAAAAACAAAGAATTATGCTTGAGCCTTTTCGGACAGAGTGTCCCAAATAAGTCAGATTTTATTGGTAAAAGCAGCACAGCATATGATCATTGGATATTTTTCAAGTCCCGCGAAAAGAATTATAATCCATCTAGGCCATCCCAATTTTAATAATACTTATCAAAGAAAGTACCATTCATTTTTTAGTCACGATGATACATATGCTTATGCTGCTTTTCGCATTAAAATCTGGCTTATTTGGGACACTCTGTCCGAAAAGGCTCAGGCACAATTCTTTGTTTTTTTTATGCATTCCGATTCAGTTGTTCATCAACTTATGCTGTCACGTGGTGTTTTTGACCCAAGTTGAAGTTTTGTAGGATTAAGGGGCGAATCGTCAGTCTGAGTTGTTTTTTCAATTCCTTCATCCTTAAGAAATATAATTTTTCTTGGATTTTTTGATCGATACGCATGTCTGCATTTACTCTCCACAAAGTAAAAAACAATGTACCACCATACTAGAGCCGATTTAACAGACAAAAAATTAATAAAGTAGGTTCATTTTCAAATTTCGGCTTCCAAACTTTCTCATCTTCTTTACACGAGAACTAAAGAACTTTTGAGATTTTGATTATTTATTCAGCAATCTCTGCACTTTATAAATGAATAATACAGTCCCGCATTTCCTCCACCAATCACATTTCAAGGGATATTTGCATAAAATCTGACTATTGTCTAAACTTTTGCAACAATGTAAAAAAATGTCTTTTGTAATATCCAAAATTTGATTCCAGTTCTAGTTTTAAGAACTCCAGCCACGTATTTGGGACCATATTGTGTACCTGCAGTAAAAATTTGAAAGCATTTCGTTGAATAGTTTTCTTTTTATTCGCATATTTGCATTTTGTCTAAACTTTTGCATCGCAGTGTATTTCATGTACGTCCACCAAGAAAAAAAAATTCAAAAATACATTTACAAATTAATTCAATTCATAAGGGATTAAGGTTGAAAATGAATTTAAGTGTGTTTATGATATGTTATTAATATACATTCGTAATGGTTTTTTTTATTTATTTATTTTTTTTTTTTTTTGAGTTTTCATATTCAGTTCTGGTAATAATATGCTGTGAAGCAATAAAATTGGAAGAGCTATTTCACAACCGGTTTCGTTTTGTTTTTTCAAACTTTCTAACGGGTGAAATCAAGAAATAAATTCATTTGTTCATAGAGAGAATGTATCAATAATATTTAATGTGGTAAAATTTTTCAAACCGATATTGTATAAATAAGTAAATAAAAAATAAATACTAATATCATTTTTTACAGTAAAAATATTAAACTTTAAAATTCCATTATTAGCAGTATGGACCCCCTAAAATGCAAAGGAACACCCTAAGAATGAAACCCCTCAAATGAAAATGGAAGACCGTCACGAATTACCCTTCTGAAAATTTTAATGCTGCAATATGCTCCAGGACCAACTCCCCTGAAGGCATCTTTGTATAAGCAGCCATATATATCATGTGAAATGGGAAGGACATATCTGTACCTCAGAACCAGACTAACGTAAGTCCATTTTCGTCATTTTTCGGTAGAGGGGAAAAACGATTGTCGAATACATCGTTTTTCCCCTCTACTGAAAAATGACGAAAATGGACTTACGTTAGTCTGGTTCTGAGGTACAGATATATCTTTTAATTCTCCCTTCCACACAAAAAACGAATTCAGCTAAAATATGCAAGAATATTTTAGCTGAATATTATCTTTCGAAGAATGTAAAAATCCCTCCTCTAGAAGATAACTGAATTTAATTAAATAATAAAAATCTTCCCAAACAAAATAATTAACTAAAATACACTCTAACATTCTAAAACAAAGCACCCCTCCCCCGCACACACAAAGGAAAAATAGTTTAAGTAAAACACGCATAACGAAAATAAAACTAAAGTAACGCTTACTCAAAGAAAATTATTTTAATTAAAATAGGTATTATACTTCGAAATATGCCAATGCTCAAGATCCGGAGAAGTCGGAATCTAATGAAAATACAAATTGAATGACAATGAAATGAAAATCCCAGAAGGAAAAAGATTTTAATTAAAATACTCAATACAATGAAAAAAACTTCTCTCCTTCCCTCTCAGAGAAAAAATAATTTAATTACACATTATAATTAATAACTATATAAGCATCCTCCTATGCCCTCGAAGTAAACAGAACTCAATTAAGCTACGCCTCTCCCCAAAGAAAAATTTATTCAATAAAAATGTACATTGATTGAAGGAAAACTAGACCTCCCCCCCCTTCCCCCGGTCAAGCGAAGAAAAAAAGAATCAAAGGAAAATAGGCTTTTTAGGCTGGAATTCAAGTGAAACACATACGATCGCAACTCACCAATGCAATTGCAAATTCCCAAATTTGGATTCAAGTGAACGTTATAATGGCCTCAAAGCGATTGTAATGGTGTTTCACTTGAATTTGGCCTTTAGGTAAAAAGGGAGGGATGCAGAGAAATCTCTCCACCCAGTAAAAAGTAATGTAATTACAGTCCGCAAAAATGGTAGAGAAAAATGAAAGACCCAGAATTTAGTTAAAATATATTTTAAAAACAGAATAAAAAATCACCTCTTCCATCGAAAAGAAACGATTTTCATCAGCGCACAATGTGAATAATTGAAAATCGTTTAGTCAAAATATCGTGAAAAAATTGTGGAAAAAGCTCAAAAATAACATGGCTTATGTTCGAGTAGAGCTACCATCAAGACGTCAATCAACCAGCCAGGCTAACTGGTAGCTCTGTTCGAACAAAGCTTCTACATGTGCATGACCAATGTATCCCATTATGCTTTGCGGTCGTGCATTTTCGATGTCTTTTCTAGCGATTGATTGTAACTGTGACTGCGGTTTCAAAGGTCACATGTGTTATTATAAGTTGGTCTGTGTTGTGTTTTGGTAAAAGACTTGGGTACTTCTTCAAGTACTTTCCTTTAAACATGACGCAACGTGATCCTCTATCTGTTAAGGTTAATAATTTAGTAGGAGCTGTCGATCAAGGTACTAGTAGCACAAGATTTTTTGTTTTTGCTAGTGATACTGCAGAGATAGTTACATATCATCAAATAGAGACGAAGCAGATTTATCCTAACGCTGGATGGGTTGAACAAGACCCACATGAAATTTTAACTTCAGTTTATGAATGTATTGAAGAAACGGTACGAAAATTGAAAGAATTTGAAATCGATCCTTCGAAAATAAAAACAATAGGTGTGACTAATCAACGAGAAACTACTGTAATATGGAACAAACGAACTGGCGCTCCCCTATATAATGCTATTATATGGCTTGATAGCCGAACTGTAGATACTGTAGAATGCTTGAAAAAAAAGAGAGGTGCTAAGGCTGTTAAAGAAAAATGTGGTTTGCCTATAGCAACTTACTTTAGTGCAGTAAAATTGAATTGGCTAGTGAAAAATGTGCCAAAAGTGAAGCATGCAATTTTAAAAAATGAATGTATGTTTGGCACTATAGATTCTTGGATAATCTGGAATTTAACTGGTGGTATTGATGATGGAATTCATGTGACTGATGTAACCAATGCCAGCCGTACGATGTTGATGGACATCAGGTCTTTGCAATGGGATCCATGGCTGTGTAACTTTTTCGAAGTACCATTATCTATACTGCCCAATTTAAGAAGTAGCTCAGAAATACTGGGATATATTTCTAGTGGTGCACTATCTGGAGTTCCAATTTCTGGTTGTCTGGGCGATCAATCTGGTGCTCTTGTTGGTCAGATGTGCTTTAAACCAGGTTCGGCTAAGAATACCTACGGCACTGGTTGTTTTCTTGTTTGCAACACAGGTCCAGTTCCTATTTGGTCAAATCATGGATTGATAACTACAGTGGCCTATAAACTAGGCCCAAATAAGCCTGCCATTTACGCTCTAGAAGGCTCTGTTGCAATCGCAGGAGCCGTGATTCGCTGGTTGCGTGATAACTTGGGGATTATATCTGACGCATCATACATCGAAACACTTGCTGGCTCTGTGAATTCTACTCATGGTGTATATTTTGTTCCTGCCTTTTCTGGACTCTACGCTCCATATTGGCAGCCAAATGCCAGGGGAACAATCTGCGGTTTAACACAATTTTCAACCAAAGCCCATGTTGCTCGAGCCGCATTGGAAGCCGTCTGTTTTCAGACCTGTGAAATTGTCGATGCCATGAACCTGGATAGTGGTTTTCCTCTAGAAAAATTGCAAGTTGATGGCGGTATGACTAGCAACACTTTGTTGATGCAAATGCAGTCTGATATGTTAGGCATTCCTGTTATATTACCTTCTATGGCAGAAACTTCTGCTCTAGGTGTTGCTATGGCAGCAGGCGCTGCTAAAGGCATAGAGGTATGGGATCTCTCTGCTGCCGAATCGAGCATTATCACCACGGACACATTTGTGCCTTCGATATCGAACGTTGATCGAGAGCTGCGGTATTCAATGTGGAAAAAAGCGGTAACACGTGCTATGGACTGGGAAGATGATAGCAGTAGGACTGAGGTAGCTAAGAACTATTTATTACAATCTTTGCCGGGAGGAATATTTTTGTTTTCCTCATTTGCCATTTTAGTTTTGGCTGACTATTTGAAATGATTTTTTTTTTTTTTTTTTGGCTTGGTTGTGCAATTAACTGTTAGTGAAAGACTGAGAATTAGTGTTAATTTTTACTTCAAACTTTTTTTACTCCCAGTGATATACCCTGTCCTAGAAAAATGTCAAGACATGCTTCAAAACTGCTGTACAAAACTTCATTCACTATTCAAATCTTAGTTTGGTTCACACATAATTATTGACTGAACATTTCATTTTTTAAATCTGAGCTATGTGTGACCAGTGGGGTTTAAGTTGAATTCAAAACATATAAGCAAGAAGGCTGAAATTGGAAAAGAGCTTTAGCAAAATGATGAAATGTCCGAATTTGATGAGAATGTTTACATGTACTTCAGGCTTGGATTTTTGATGTAACATATCGAAATCATCAAAAACTCAAATACAGCACTTAATGACTTTTTTTTTAAACATATAAAGTTTCTCATCCTGAAAAATAACAAAATCATGATTTATATATCTTACAAATCATGTTAAATAAAAATTAAACTGAGAAGTTTAATTAAAATGAATTTCAATTTTTCAAATTTGTTGTGCCACAAAAATTCTTGCTTGTCAGGTATTTTTTCTTGAAGCCATAGTAAGATAAAAATGTAAAGTATCTGCGCACACAAGTCAAAACTATCTGCAGGTAAAAAACAATATACAGTCGAGTCTCGATAACTAAATCCTAAGGGACTGGCTAACACCTTGAGTTATCGGTAGTTCGAGTAATAGGAAGTTGCTACTGCCTTCTCAAGAGTTTGCGGCTCAATGAAAACTTTGAGTTTGAAAAGAAGTATTCAAGTTATAAGGATTTGAGTTATCGACTCTACTGTATAGTGTGTAGGTAAAATTTTAAGACAATAATAAGGTAAAGACAATGCCTTTTGCTTTTAATTGTGTATTTATAAAAGCAAAAAGTGAACTTATTCATTAATTTATCTACAGATTTGGAAGATAATCAATGTTTAATAATGATATTTAATGAACAATTATTGGGTGAAGTGCAGATCCACAGCAAATGTATCTGCACAGCTGCAAATGTATCCACGCTAGGCGTGCGCATGTGCTTCTATATTATCTGACTATGTTTGAAGCTACTAATTGTGCAAGACAATGTAAAACAACATAATTTTATTTGAAAAAGAGGTTACAAAAGCAGCTTGATGGCATTGGCAAAAGTTGAATTTTTCGGCAATGTTGCCAGCATCATTGAAGATAACAAAAAAAAAAAAAAAACGAATGATGCACTAGATATTGAAAGAGAAAATAGATGAAGTCCTTGTGTATAGGTGCTCAGCCCACTGGAGGAACCTCTATACCAGTGGTGGCCAACCTTTTTAGGGAGAGTGCCACTATCTGGAGAAAAAAAATTCAGCGTGCCACATTTTTCCAACAAACTGAATTTTCTTTTAAAGTGAAAAATAGATTTTATGTTGAATGACTATGTAATTCTTACTCAATGAAACATTTTTTTTCTCGTAAATCTGAGTAATTTAAATTTAGACAATTTGTAAGCCATCCTCCTGACACTTAATTGTCACAATACCATTATATTTATCAGTTTAAGGGTTTTAGTTTTTATCAATATTTTTGAGATTGACATTTTTCCCTCCATTTTGGATTTTTTTCAAAAAGTCTTCGCGTGCCACTGTTACTGGTCTGCCGTGCCACATTGTGGCACGCGTGCCGCGGGTTGGCCACCACTGCTCTATACATAGGAAATTGTTCCACTAGGGGAAAATATAAAAATATTTTCGTAACCACTAATATTAGTCCTTAAAACTGCAGTTTTAGGGAGTAATATCAGGAAAAAATTGCCATACTACCCCATTTTCGCACAAAAATTGCACTTTGAGCCCCCTCCCCCTCCCCATTTCCGAAAATGACTCCTTCCTTAACAAGAAGCTGGATCCGCCCTTGGTTGAAAAGTTACTTGAGAATTCTCTATTCAATTTGAAATTCTAACAATTTAGAATTTACCTATTATTGATAGCGTACAAATTGTATTTTTAAAAATAATGCAATTATTGGAGAAACATAATGTCCAGTAAGACTTGTTAAATTAATCGTCAATTAAACATCTTGATTAAGATTTCTCAAAAGATAAAGCTGAAAATGGCATTTCTTTCTAATCGTGCATCCTTTTTTTTTTTTTTAAGAAAAAATGTCTTGGTTCATTTTTGTCATTTAAATCGTTCAGTGCCCGCCGCTTATTAAAATCATTCTGTCTGGAGACATTTGATTTTATAAAGCGATTGGTTTTATAATAAACTTGCATAGTGCATTGTATGACATAAAGTATTTTTTCTAAGATTTATTGTATTGAAGAGGGCACATTTTGGACTGATTTCTTGATCCTTAGTTAGCACGTTTTTGCCGAAGGTGGTAAAAACTGTCCTGGTAAAAATACCTTTTCGCCAAACGGGGGGTTAAAAAACTTTATTTATGAAAATTTTTGGTACTCCTCTAACTTACCCCCCCTTGGCGATATTTGAAAAAAATCGCCAATCATATGGCGATACATTTTTGTGTATGGTACAATGATGACGTTATTGGATGATTTGGAATGAGCTATGGTACTGGCAACCCTTCAACTACGTCATTTTAACTTGTTTGTGTTGTGGGATGTGTTATTGGAAGGCGTGTTGCTTTTTATTATTTTCGCTTTGTATCTAAAGAAAAAACGTATTACTGTTTTTTTATTTCAAAACTATTTACAGTAGTTGTCTATCCGTATTGGCGCCTAAGAAAATATGAGTGTTTGCAAGTGTTAAGTGAATGGTGGGTGTTAACAAATGTTAGAAAGCGCGCCATTTTTTTGAGTGCTAGATTAGTGGTATTTTCGCTATTGTGTGTTGTAGCCTAAGAAAATATGAGTGTTTGCAAGTGTTAAGTGAATGAGGGGTGTTAACAACTGTTGGAAAGTGCGCCATTTTTTGAGTGCTCGATTAGCGGCATTTTCGCTGTTATGTGTTGTTGGAAGTGAAATCTTTGTGCTTTGGAAGTAGGGAGATGAACTATTTAGTGTTGTGTCAGTATGTGTCGTAATTAGCAGTTGTCATCTGTTGTATCGGCACATCTTAAGCAATACGAAGGTGAGTTCATATTTGGCTGTTTTTTTCAAAAATTGATAACATGAAAGATGAAATATTGAGGTTCATTTTTACTTAAATCTTGCAAAATGAACGAAACCCCGTACTTTATGCTACTTATTTGTTTCCTTAGCAACATATGGAAAAATACTTTTCTGTAGTTTAATAATACTTTTATAGCATTTTTATTTATAAAAGCTTTAATTTTATGTACTGAATAACTAAAATAAGCCACCTCTGGTACTTTTGAAAAATATGAAGCGTCATTTTATGGAAAATTTTATAAGCAATTTTGAAACATAATAGAAAATTAATTGATGGTTGTTTGCGACGTACTTAGGAGACGTTTTTACTATTCATATATCGAAATTTGAGGAACTTTTCAAATTGTTTTGGCTTTACATTGACAAAATCCTATACTGCGACATATGTTTGAAAAGTTATTGATTTGTTGTTGGCTAGTTTTTATTTACTATGCTACTATAGAAATAAGGAATCTTTGCTACTTTAAAAAACAAATAGTGTTATTTTTCTGCAAATGTATCTATACAGTAGTATTATTGCAGCGCTTATTTGCTGCATTTCATGCAGTTGTAGTACGTTGTTTTATTATGAACCATAGATGTTTTTGTTGGGTTGTTTTGTTGATTTTGAAGCGTATATTTGCAATAACTTTGCAGTATAGTATTGAGTGTGATTTTTTACTGTGCTGACATTCGTATACATGTGAGAAATCACTGTTATCTGAAAAACGTTTGTATTCTTCATTTGTTGAAATTGAGGATTTTTGATATTTCCTTTTTCACTATAATAGTGTTTTACATTTTTTATGTCAATTTTTATGTTGGTGCCAAAAGTGCATCGCTAAGAATGTTGTACGATGTTTTTTGTCGTACATCGAAGTCTTGGCGATGATTTTTTGGAGCCAACAGGAAAAAGTCGCCAAGAGGGGGGTAAGTCAGATTTGTTCCAAATTTTTACTTTAAAGTTTTTTTATTTATTTCTTTTGAACTGAAAATATTCATTGCGTCATTCAACCTACTCTCTCAGAAAAAAACTTCTTTGGTAAATACTATTAAAGAATTAAGGGGAGAGATAATTGCCATAAAATAGGACACTGACTTTGGCTTAAAAGTTTTAACAGGGACGTCGTGAAGGAGATTGGAGGTCAATTCCTAAAACTGTTTTTTTAACATATATAGCCAGAGGTTGATATTGTATTTTATATACATGTAAAGGCTTTTATAACACCTCCCCCCCTCCCGACAGATGCTCGCTGCACTAGTGGTTGTAACTAAGAATAAACTCTTATCTTTCGGATAGTTTTTAACAGAGAATTCATCCCAGATCTATCCTATAAAGGCAATGTACATTTATAGAAAAATAAACTATAATTAGTATTTGATACATCATCTCACAATGACAGGAGGCTATGTTCAGACATGCCGTTTTTGAATTCAACCCTGGCTTATCCGAGAACTTTCTTCATTGTTCATAAGAGCCAGTGAAAACATAACATTTGTAGTTGAAATCATTTTATCTCTCATTAAGAGATGCAGAATTACTGATAGAGAATTCTACCTTCTAATTGAGCCAATGCACCACCCCACATACAATTTTTTTTTTTTTTTTTGCATGAGCCCTTCTATTCTTATACCTCAAAATGAAGAGTATAATAAACGTACATTTTATGAGAATAGTACTCCCTTAGAAACTCATTAACTAAAACTGGCTTATCTGAGAACTTTCTTCATTGCTCATAAGAACCAGCGAAAACAACATAACATTTGTTGTTGAAGTCATTTTATCTATCATTAAGAGAGCATTACTGATAGAGAATTCTACCTTCTAATTAAGCCATACACTGTCCCTCATACAAATCATTCATTATGGAAGAGTATGATAAACCTACATTTTCAACGTACATTGCCTAGCTATCTTACTACTGCTCTGAGGCTTAAATGTCTGGTTGTTGCTCTGAGATTAGGTAGAAACATAGTTTAACTCATATTAAACTATAGGTAACCGATGATAAAAAGTTCATTAAATAGTAAATTCAATTAAATTTCTACACTAGAATTAGAAAACATTTGTTTTTCCAAAACTGAATAGCAAAAACAAGTTTCGAAAATTTTTTCCCTGGTCTATTTCAAGTTTGTGTTTTTTTTCCTCAAGAATTATTTAAAAGAATTTTAATTATTTAATTAATACCAATAAAATTTTTAATTAATACAAATACAAATGTGACGACCAGCAACAGGCTCTGGGCCCAACTGGGCTGGTCCTAGTCAAATTATAGATCCCAATAAAGATCAATGGCCCTCTTAAAACTATCTACTCCCTTGCTCCTTACCGCCTCTTCCAGCAAACTATTCCAAGTTCCCACTACTCTGCTAAAATAGTAATTTTTCCGAATTTCCAGGTTAGTCTGATCTTACTCTCAATTGTAGTTTGTCAAAATTATACTATTTTTTGATATTGAACAATTTTTTCTAGTTTTTGTCAGTTTTTTTTTTTTTTTTTTCATTTTTGCTGGTTTTTACCAGGTTTTTGCCATTGTCCCGGCAAAATGCCCAACCCTACTCAAAGACACTCTTCTACTTCTTGGTGCACCTAACTTTGGAATTTGTTATGCCTATATCTTTCTACATAAATATAACATTGTTTTCAAATGTAAGCATAACCCTTCTAAAGACTTGATTTTATAAACCGGCAATAATGCTTTTAACATATTTTGACATTGTACGGCTTTGGTTTAAGTAGATTTGATCTACTTAGCCAATTTTTTGATCCACTGATTTTTCAAGTGGTATTTTCGCATTTTGCAATAATGTTGGAAACCCTGGTGACCAGTGTTAGACATACGCTATCATAATTCTCATTTTTGGGGACCTAAAATTTTGCTTCGACTCCTAAATTTCAAGCTATAGATGCCAAATTTGATACCTAAAGTTATGGATCACGTTGAAGCTTTTCTTTCCTGACTTATTATGATCAAGACAGATATCCTTCAGGCTGGCCTGAAGGATAAATTTGTGTAATTTTCAAATGCAATCAAAAATCATTTTGTTTCATTCATTTTACCAATTTGCTACTAGTAATTTGTCGCATACCAACAGTGTTTCATTAATTAAAAAAAATATTTTTTGGATATCTATGTATTGGATCCATTTAAAATGTGTCACCTAGATTGTTTGTTTTGGTTTTGACGTCTAAAAGTTTATACCAGGTGTCATCATTACACCTAGATTTAAATACTTATTTTCTAAATTTGTGTGTAACTACCACAGGGCCATTTCACAGTATTTTGTCCAAAATGTGTCCACAACAAAACTCATTGGGTATAATTTTTTGCAATAGATATCTGAAGTTAAATGTTTAAATTATGAGAATATGTTGAATGTTTTGAATTTGTTTGGATATTTATAGAGATATTCAGAATTTAATCTGAAAATTGGTAAAAATAATGTTGTGGACTCTACAGCTAAAAATTCCATAAAATCTTTCATTATATGACAAATGAACCATTTTACAATCAATTTTTTGCTTAAAATGGGTAAATAGAAAGAGTATGTAGTCACTTACATACTTTTTCAGTTTCAAATATAAATTTTATTTGTGTTTGGAATTCATAAATATGTACCTGTAGAGTCCAGCACAAAAAAACATAAAAAGTTTTGTTTTTGTGGCTCTTAATAAACACAGTTCAATAAATATTCTTATTTTCTTACTTTATACACCATTCAACATAATAGGGTAGTTGTGACCTATTGAATATCCCTTTTTTAACTACTAGATATTGTTAAGAGGCTTACAAAACACAAAAATTCACCATTGCTGAATTTTAAAACACAACGGTTGATTCTTAATGATTTTTTTAAAAACCCACGCGCAAAAAAAGCGCACCTTAAAACCGAAACCCGTGACGTCAGATGGCAGTTTCTTTCATCCATAAAAATTGGATTTTTGCTATATTATCGTTTCATTGCGGGATTTTTTCCTTCCGTAATCAATACCTTAAAGTCTACTAATTCACTATTTAAAACTGGATTTATCAAAGAGCAATCCAATACGCTGCTAGGGGTGATTGTTTTGATATTTTTTGGCGAAATCCATATTCAAATTTTTAGAACGCATCACTTGGCGAGAAAAACAAAATTACGGCAGTGCAGAGCGAACAACAGTGCGGAAGCCAGAGAAACCGGTTTCTTGAGCTTCTCGGTCTTTCTTTGCCTTAGTAGAAAGTTCAAAAGTGCCAACGAGTTCCCAGTGACGTCACCGCCGCTTGAAATGTAAAAATTATTTTAAAAAAAACTACTTGTCGCAGCGCAAAAAATTTTTCGCCGTTGATGTTCATGTATGTTGCTCTATCATATAAAAATAAAATTGAAAAATCGAAAACTTCCCTATTATGCAAAAAAATTGCATATAAATCTTTAAAAAAATCATACTAATGGCAGTTTAAAATGTGTGCTGGACTCTACAAAAACGTGCTGGACTCTACACTTAACTTTAGCTATTTATTTACTTGAATGTTTGTTTTCACTTTCTTTTTTGCTTTTATTAATCATTATAGTTTTTTTTTGGGGGGGGGGGAGGAGCAGAATGTCAAGCAGAGATATAACTAATGTGAGAGCATTTCGCAAACTAGGAAAATGTACCACTTTAGAATTCATGAGCAAAAAGTGATACGCAGTGTTAACTCCGCATATGCTGACTCGAAACAAGTTGATATGTCTTTACTAAATAAGGAGCTGAATCAAGATAAAATCACTTAATCACAACACAAGCAGTCTCTTCAAAAAGGTGAATGGATTGCTGTCCTATTTAATGACCAATGGTAGGCAGGAGAAATAGCTAATGAAGATTTAAAGAAATCTATTGAAGTTAAATTTGTGTTTCAGCCGGTAGGTAACAACAAATTCAAACAAAACAAGAAAAGGAAACAATACCTGCCACAGGATACTTTATGAAACTTCCAGGAGATCCAGCACCCATCAACTCGGGTAGATTTTTTGCTTACATTAAAGAAATAGCAGACAGTATTTCTTCCCTCCCTAATTTTTTTTCTTGTAAAAAGATTATTTCTAAATCTTTAATAACTCTTTTTTTCTTGTAAAACAAATGTAAATCTAAAAATCTTTCATTATTTTTACCTAGAAAAACCAATTTAAATCAAAAGTGTTATGGCAAAAGTCAATTGGTACATTTTGTAGAGTCTGCAACGCAAGGCATTTTACTGTGTATGTGAAGTTTTTTTCCTCTATTTTTTCAATATTTCGTTTTAAAAATTAAATTTTTGTACTCCAAGCATCTATAGTGTATCAGTGCTTAAAAAAACCAGCATTGATAATATGGGATAAATAGATTCAGAAGGATTAGCACTTAATCTTGATAATTTTTTTGTTGTACTTTTGTTTGTAGAGTCTGCAACACAACCCTTTTTTTACCATAACTAACTAATTTACAGTTGAATTAGCACTTCCTTTTATTTTGAGTTTGTGTGTTGGTAGTACTTTTACACTAGCAAAAAAAGAATTAACTTTTAGGTCTTTATGGTATAAATATTGATGTTTGAATTTTGTGAAATGTAGAGTCCGCAACATCCAAATACTGTGAAATGGCCCCACAATGAGTAAAAATACTGTCATTTTATGAAATGGATATATGTTAACATTAAGAAGTGACTTTTAAGTAGAAGTAATGTTGGTTGTTGAGCTTAAGTGATGCTTGTGTTTTTTCTTGATGACCAATCTGCCTAGTTACAGATCACAGGGTTATAATACAATCATGATTTTGATTTCATTTGATTGTAAAAATCAAAAATTTTGGTTGAATGATAAGTGGTTATTTGTGTTCAAAAGTCTCATGCACTACCTTCAGCTGAAAGCATATGTAGAAGTTGCACAAAGTAAAGTAATTTGATATATGAAGTTATAATGAAAGGCTACTGAAATGGTCACACCGGTTACAAGTTTTTGAAAATTATAAAAAGAATTGAAAAACAGAATAATTATATTGTGTATGTAGTTGTTTTTAAAAAAAGATAAGATAATATTTCCCAATGCTTGTTTTTTGATACTGAGCTAAATGGTAAATAATTTCAAGAAAAAAAAATGGTGTATAAATCTCTCACGTTATGGTGGAATCGCCCTTATATTGATAATTAATAGGGTGAATGAATCATACCATCATTTTCACTGAATGTAGCATTAATAAACTTTGTTATTTAATGCTGGCCAAATTAAATCATGTATCAATATGGATTTTTTGATAAAAATCCATATTGCCTAGAAAATTGCCTGTTTGTTTTTTTATTTTTATATAATTGAGTAAAAAATGGTGTTACTCCTTCATGCCCACTGTCCATTGATCGGATAGGTTGAATACATTTAATCTGAATGTATTGAAAAATATTTCTAGTATTTTGTTTTCTGTTTAAACTCTGAGGTAAACCTTCTGTGTTAAAAATAGTGGTAATAGCTTTTGCAATTAAAAATTTTAATTTCCAGCTTTAGATGCCAAACTTTTATCCTTACAGTTTTGGGGCATATTGACGCTTTGCTTTTCTGACTCATTTTGAAAAAGACTTGTAATTGACCCGAAGGATAAATTTGAAAGTATTTTTCAAATGCAATTTAGTTTGTCTTTAGAAATTATTTTGTTTTGTATATTTACGAATTTGAGCTGTGCATGTCAATATAGTGTTTAATTAAAAAAATACCTATTTGATTTGTTAAAAATGTCACCTAGATTGCTTGTTTTAATGCATAGAAACTTAAAGTAGGCGTCATCATGATGCCTAGGTTTATATTTTTATTGATAATACTGCTCTATATGAGTATGTTCTTATATACTAAAAATTTAGCTTTCAACATGTAAAAAGCAATAACAACTGCTTATTAAGAAATTTCATGGTTTACAAGGCAGCATTTTCTGAAAAAACTGAGTTGTTACTACAGAAATTTTGTCAAATTTATGATTGGCTTAGAAGTCAATTGAGAGGGGCTTAATCTTTGTATTTATTTGAATTAAATAATGAAAATATTAACTATAGTCAAACATTCTGATAAATTACCTGATGTCTGCCATGTTTCATATTTTATTTATTGCTCTCTTTTTCTTTTTTGCTTCTTTTCTCAGCATAGTATTTCCAAAATGCTAATATGTCTCTCACTCAGTCATACTTTTTTTATAACTAATATTATAAGAATTACATTTGCATGTTGCATAGTTCTAAGATATGGGAGAGGAGGGCACATGGGGTTGTGGACAGCTCAATTTCTCCAAACTTAAAAAAGTGAAAATTATGGGGGGGGGGGGGGGGAATACCCTTCAACAGCAGCACTATGATCTAGTTCCCAAGAAAATTGGAAGTGATTGGTGGTAAAGTTTTCTGAGAATCAGGCAAAGTTTAATAGTAATTTGTAGTGAATCTGTTTGTTTTATTCACAGTGTCCAAATGTGTCCTATGTTGGGGGCACATATGGTCAATAAGGAAATTCGTGTCAATTTATTTTATTGTGTTTATTTTTTATTTAAAAATACTTTCACATTTCTTATCATTTGAGCTTGTGCATTTGTGAAGGGATTAGGTGCGAGGTTCTCATTAGTAAAAAAATAAGGAAATAAAATGTTAAAAGTTTTCGTTTTTGTCTATAATGAAAAAAAAAGTCAGTATATGCCCCCTCTCCCCTGTGTGTTTGTGGTTTGTGTAATGTTAAATTACTTGTGTCAAAAAACAGGGTTCGTACTTTCTTAAAAAACCCTTAAGAAACCCTTAATTTTATCGAGCAAAATTAAGGTCCCTAAAAACCCTTAAAAAAGGAAGGCCTTAATTTTGGAAAATTTTCCTTAATTAAAAAAAAACTTTCATGTTCATTTGTAGAGGTTATCATCACATTGATCCCAAAGCTGCTCCAATTGCGCTGATGTGCGCCTCTGAATGCCACCTGCTCCAAAGTGCTCCAAAACGCTTTTTTTTTTTGCTTATTTTGCTCCCAAGCCGGGGCCAAAACGCTTTCTTTGTTAAAATCGCCTTTTTATCATTTATTTATTACCGAAATCGTTGGTTTAAATGTCGAAACTTTCGTCTGTGAAAACTTGCGAACACTAGCCATTTGTTTCAATTCCCTTCAGCTAAAAGATAATTTTGATCAAGTTGTCATTATTAGCATTTATTTAATGAAACTCTTGTGTAGTTTTAGTGGCTTTTTTTTTTAAGACAAATTTTTTAAAATTTGCATAAGCTTAGAAAAAGGATGATCGAAACAAAACTTTCAGCTCTTATACAATTAGCTGCATATTTTATTTCTAAATAGGTTATTTTTTGACCTGAGCATTTTTGACGCTAAAACGTTTGTAAAGCAATAAAAAATCTGTTTCTAGAATTAAATTTAGAAACAATGTGACACGTTCACGAGTTTTGAATAATTTGCTTAGGTATAATTGCATTACATACACTTAAGTAAAAATTTGGGAAGTAATTTCCAGTGAAATTCTTCAAAACATTAGTTACAAATTTCAAACCTTGTACAGTTATTGCTTTATATTGGATCATTAATAGATATTTACGGAGCTGCTTCAAAAGCACATTTGACTGCTCCAAAGTGGCAATTTTTCTGATCCAAAAGGTGCTCCCAAACACTGAAGCCATTGGGATCAGTGTCATCAATAAGCATAATGCAGGCCCGTCATTTAGGGGGGGGGCAGGGGGGTCAATTGCCCCCCCCCCACAACTTTGGGAATTCTATGTATTGGCATATATGTTGGTGTGGTTTTTGCCACTTTTTGGTAAATTTTACATTGCATATGCACCCTTTGCCCCCCTCCCCCCTGAAAAAATTTGAAATGACGTCCCTGGTATAATGCCAGGTTATGTTTAAGGCCAATTGTTTAAGAGCTATTCAAAATGAGAATCATTTGAAATGTTCATAATCATTCATTGTCATTTGAATCAGAGTGTATTACGAATCTCTTTGCATTTTAAAAACATTATTTTCTTGTAAGTCGAGTACTTTGAAATTGTGTTCCTAAAGCTATTTAAATATTTTCCTATGAGTCCTTAAAAAATTTTGAGTCCTTAAAAAGTCCTGAATTTTCATTTTTTAAAATGAGTATGAACCCTGTACAAGTTGTAATTATGTCTAGCAACAAACCTTTTTTGCGTTTTCAGATATTTTTATTGCTATTTAATCTTAGTCTGTTTTTTTTTTTTTTTTTTTTTTTTAACTTACATTAAATAATATGAATACAAACAATGTTAGCATTTCTTAAGTTTCTAAATTAAGCATGGTATAAGAATCCTTCCAAATTAAAAGAAAGTTTGCTATTGCTTTGAGTTTTTCCTTTTAAAGTGTGAAATTTATGAATTCGATTGTAATTGTTTGTGATCATTTTATATGTAACTTCTAATTTTACCTTTGTTGATTTTTAATTGTTTTTATAAAACCTTTGATTATTATGTTGGCTTTACCTGTGATATATGTAAATATTGTTCAGATATTCCATTTTGTATATGTTGTTCCTAGGAATGTACTGTAATAATGCCTAGAAATGGTAAATAAGTACTAATATGTAAAGAAGAAAGTATTCAGAGTTAGTAAATTGGAATTGACATAGTTTATAAGTAATCAAGGTTGCTACTGATTTGTATAGCCTATTTATTCTTAGCCTCAAGATTACAGGGATGCCTAAATCCTTGGGACCAGCAGATCCAGATTAGATTAGATGGAACAACAGCTATGAGGAACACGTAATATTTTCATTTTATGAAGTGTCATGAAATTTAAATAAAAATATCTCAAATTAAAGTTTAAATTGTAGTTTTTAATACTATTTTCATGTAAGGATGCACATAATTATCATTAACATGTTCACGACATCAGTTACACGACTTCCTTAATGGACATATGAGTCCAAAGGTGGGTGGGTCACATGCTATGAAGCATTATGTTGCTACTGAAAGTTTGTGTTAAAATTTAGTTATTTTTTTATATAAATCAAAAGTGAAAAAAAAAAAACGTTTTTTCTTTTGTTAAGTATTGTTTTGACACCTTTCTAGCATTTTCAAGTGAAGTGACAAAAAACTGCTGTTATATTCTGTAAGAATAACATTTTTAACCCTAACACTAGACTGACAATATTGTTCAAGCAATGTTCCTTAATTGCAGAAATCAATGTACAATTTGGCTCTCTTGAACAGGAAAAAAGCAAACTGCTGCTACTTGGAGCTTACCAATTCTTGTGATGAAAAGATTAAATCAATTTTTAGAAAATTTACGGTAGAAGCAGACATACATTCTAAGAACGTAAGACCATTGCCCACTGTTGGCAATGGTCGCCTTCATTTTTGTTCTGTGATAGTATATTTTTGTGTTACTAATGTTAACGTTGCATCAAAGCATAGTATAATGTTTTCAAACAGGGGTAGGGCTTATAAATCTTATGAGTTGTACATGCAGTAGTGAGATAAAGCAAATGTAAAATAATATGCTTTCCAATGTTATGGATGAAATTAGATTTAAAACCTTGTTGCAGTAACAAATGTTCCATTCTTAGTTTGAAACATTTTACAGAGCAAAAATTTAAAATTGTACTAATAACAATTCTTTGAGATGACACCAGCAGTTTTAATAATTCATTTTAGTCTGATCTTTATTCTCTTTCTTGCCTATCATTGGTCCAAAGTTAGATTATGAAACTGGTGTGTGGTGGTGTATGTAATAAATTGTGGTTCTTCATTCAAATTTCACAATTTAAGAGAAAGTTTTCAAACTTTATAACCTTTAATTTACTCTTAATTTAGACTATGAAAACAAATAAGCAAACATAACATCATAACCTATATTGCTTATATTTTAGTATTTGAATATTAGTATGCAGTTATTGTTGCCGGTGAACAATATGTTTGGTTTAGTAGTTTGGTTATGTTGATGTAGAGAGTAGTGTTGAGGTATTTAAAACAAACATACATATAGAAAAAAAAATGCATTTTATCTAATCCCATTCTCATTGAAATGGATAAAGTAATTTTTATTACTCATTTTTTCAGAAGTTTTTTTTTTTTTCAAATTATTATTACTAAAAGTTTTAGAAGTAGCAGTTCATGTTGATTTATTTGGGGTGAAATGTTATATGTAGCACTTTTATGGCCCTTTTTCACAAGGGCTGATATTTTGTCATTTTTCTTTTCTCATGATGTTGAGAAATGTCTTTTCTGACATTTTGTCCCTCACCTACAAGGTTGTGATTTACTCTTATGAGATAAGAGTTTGTATATATCTAGGAAGTTTTGAATGTATCCTAGTCTGAATAAAGTTGTTGTATATTTTGTATTTTTGTATGTTTTTGAAATTACTACATTACGATTGTTTAAAACTATAAACCTTGGTAGGGTACTTTTTTTTCTTCCAATTTCTGTTCAAACATGGCTTTGAAAAGTCAGAACAAAGTAAAGGGTGCACTTTTAAGTAGTAAAAAGTACACTTTTAAGTGTATTATTATTTATGGTAATTATGAAGGGTTATATTCGCTGAACTTATGTATTGGGCTTAAAATTTGCGTATTTTAATTGTTTTTTCTCGTCAATCCAGATTTTTACCTATTTCAAAATCCTGTTACATCCGTTTCTATATAACTCGTCTGTTTTGTTTTAGTATGTGAGTCTTCTGACTGGACACCATTAATTTTGTGTTAACCATTATTTTTAATTTTACTTGTGTATTATATTTGGTGACTTGCGCGCTTGTCATTTTGCCACGCCTAATTACTCGTAAATTTCAATCCAGTTGCATCTGAGTGGATTCAAGACAGCCACTCAAGAAAATGTGAATCATTTTTTACCAATGTAATTCT